>JANAVB010000997.1:3122079-3184728 GCA_029216955.1 Iris pallida | reverse complement strand
CTGCTAATAACCCTTGCCCAACTACCCTACATATGTTGCTCTTCCCTAATCACACACAATCTGCATTTGGTCAGAGCCTCCTACTTCTCTGATACCCACTCAGCTGCACCCATATATATAACATGGAACTTGTTACACCCTATACTGCTTGTCATAGCGTTTGCTGCTATCCTATGTACTGCCACTTGTACACCAGTAGTTTGCAAGCCTGCCACAGGCCTTATTTCTCAAGTTTTGCATTACCTTTCCCCCCCAACTGGACATATTGCTTTGTAGCATGCACTGCAACTGTACATTAGAGCCTATTACAGGATTCCACCTATGGAGTACCTGTATACTCCTATTGGATACATGTTCAGCATCTGCTGTTATATCTCCTTTTACTGCTGAACAGAACACCAAGTTACCTAACACACACCCCACTATAGTTTCCTTCTTTTGACCCCAGACTACTACGCAAGTTACCTATGCACTGTACACTCTGATGGGCTAACCCGGTGTACATATCCCTGTCTTTATCAAATTACTACCCTATAGTCTGGGCAGGGGAATCCCAATTGAACACAATCCTCACCTACCTAAGACCTGCCACTTTTCTTCTACTACCTCAAGAATATGTTCACACAGTTTCTTTCTAATCTAATTGCATACTTGTTATGACATTTCCCCTTTCTGCTACGACCAGATAGACATTAACAAAACTAACTATGCATCTATGTAAACCAATTATAATACTTATACATGATGCTCGACTACTGTACCCGCTTGTTCCCACAGACCTGTACAACCCTACACTCATTCACTGGCAGTTATAGCGCTGCCTGAACACATGGTACTGTCGCTACAGCTAATGCTAAATTTGTTGCTGCTATTAGCCTGTTACCTACCCGTATATGTCTACTTCCCTGTAATTGTAAAACCCTCATATTGTATTAACACACAAATATCTCATTGGTCTGTGCATCCCTCATCAGCCTACCAACCTGTTAACCCTTGTCGATACTTTCTCATACCCTTACTGCAATTCCCTATGCATTGATACATACTTACCTATATCCAAAAAGCACAATCTAATCCAACAGATACTTTACTGATACCAATTGGTCTTTCGGCATGACTGTACATCTACTTCTTTTTTGGACACCCCCCCAATCCTATTGTCCTTATACACCAATTTGTATCACCTAATACCAAACATGCATCCCTTGGGATACTCTATGGTAACTACGACCACAGTAAAACTATTCGCTCTAATCGACCCGCACATGATAGTACACATTAAATCTGTTGCATATGGGTGCACCTGTGCACAAGTCTCATCTGTTTATTGTTTACCCCCTCTAGTTACCTACTGGTACTGTGCTGCCCTACTCTGAGTATTATCTATTTCCACCTCGAGGAGAATTACACAGCTACACACGGATAAGAGCATCATTGCACAACATATAGGGAACATTAGATGCTTCCCAACTGCACAATGCTACTTTGCTACTCCTAGACACCCTGATATTATATATTACACAGGCATTATCCTATGTTGCTGCCTTTCCTAGATCGATTACAGATGCATGTATCCACATGGACCCCCACATGAATCTGCCTATGACCCCCTTTACCTATTGCTATACTAACTCAGACACACAAATGTACCCAGTACCTATTTAATCTGACACATGTTTGTAATAGTCACCCCCACCTGGAGTTAACTGAAGATCCTTCATAATCTGCACATTGGATTACACGTTGGCATTCTCATGTACACCGTCACCTACCATGGACATCCCACAGGTCCACTTAATATAGTTCTACATAGATATAACCCCCCTCTCCTTTCAGTTTTTGTACTGTGGTGCACAAGATATTACACCTTACAGAACACCCTCTCCCGTTGAACCATTCCAAAACTCATATACATATCGCACACCAATCTCCCCTATATATATTTATAGCAAACCCCAACTATTATATGTAATTAATATCTCATATTGGTAATATCGAGATGAATAACACTAACTAGAATCTAGACTTCTTTATTACGAACAAACAAACAGTTGGTGACTTATAACTCCTATCAACTTCATGATCAGAGAAATCAAGGGATTATTTGTTTACGTATATTGGTTGACTCCTCAATGGAGTTTACTGCTTCTTAATGAACTCTTGAATCCTTCCTGCCTCTGATTCTACTCGACAGGGCTTCAACTCGATCTGTTATGGGAAAGGAGTGTAGGGAGGAGTTTCTAGGATTCTTAGAGTTTGATGGGAAGGCTATGCAACAGGTAGAAAATATGTCGTTGGTTTTCCTCTTATATACATAGGAGGCTTTTGATAAGATTTCGAATAGACAGAGGATAGGGGTTTGTATTTGAATTGATTTGAAAGATTTGAATTCAGGAGAGATTTAGTATTCGAGGGAGGGGTTTGCTTGACAGGGATTCGGATTTAGATTTGAACACAGGAAGGGTAGAGTCGGTTATGAGCAATATTTACGTTAAATTCAAATATAGGAGGGGTTTTAGTAATCAGCTAAGAAACCAAATTGGCATATCACAATTTGCAATGAAACCCTTTAGAATTTTAGGTTTTACCAAAACCTTCATTTCTCATTAGCAAATGTTAATATTTGCATATTATTATATAAATTGAAATTTACACTAAAGGATGTAATTTGGTCCAAGGGTTTATAACGCACAAGGTACACCAAGATATACAAGGAATAACATCTCGTGACTGGATCCAAAAATAGCAATCCGTGTAACCATGTGTCAAGAAATCTAGAATATCTATACTAAATACAAGCTACATAGAAGATATGTAAATGAGAAATTATCAGAGAATGTACTCGCCTGGAATCCGGGATGAAGTATCAACTATATCCGTAATAGTACCTCGAAGACCTAAATATGGAATATCAATGTCAATTGGTGTTTTGGAGTGATAATCAGTGATATATAATTTCAAGTGTGATTTCTAGGTCAATTTTAGGTCATGGAAGTCAAACTAGATCATACCTTGCTAAACTATATCAAACTAGATCATTTATAGGTTTAAAGGTCCATACCTTGTCATACCAAGGTATTCTAGCCAATATTAGGCAATACTATCTCATATCCTGTATATCTACCCTACAATATATAGAGTGACCTATGTATCAATATACTTAGATCATACCCTTACCCTATGCATTACCTAACATATCCCACTACTTGCTAAACCCAATTACCCATATATATTACCTAGCATACTCTATGCATATCCTAGACATTTACCCTATCCTCTAGATCACCCTAGTACCCAATACCTATACAAAGACACACCCCTATGACTTGACCTTTATACCTAAACAAATACCACATTAGGACCTACACCCTAATCCTTAACCTTCACTTAAGTTGATACCAACATATGTCCTATTACCTTAACATATATCCCTTAGGTAATATCCCTACCTATTTTCTAATTGCATATCCCTAATACCCTTTACCTATTCATGATGCTAGGATACACTCACAAGCCACTCTAGTGTAATGTCCCGCACCGTACGGTGCATTACGTGAGTTGATCGAATCAAAGAGGTACGGATCCAACCCGAGTAAGTATTCAAAATGAGTTGAAGAAGTACTGGTTGAGTTAATTTCATGTGTAGACATAGGTGAAGCACCTTGCGATTGATGTATCGCCTTATGACGAGTTGAAGAGTGAGCACGATAGTTGAATCATTCGGTTAGTTCAAGTGAATGCGAAGTGCTCGCATGGTTATCTCGGATGAGATGATCGTGCAACAAAGTTAAGGTGTCGGGCCGCATCAGCTCCGCGAAGCGATGGATATATCGACTTAAGGTGGACGGGTTCAGACCCTTCTCCCCTACTCCTTCATGCCTAATAAAATGTACCCTTACATGCGAGTATTGCTATCGAGTTAACAAGCATAGCTCGAAATGAGTAATAGTCTTAGTGCGTGTCAACATTAAGATAGAACATTGAACAATCAACAATTGAGATGACGTGCATCAAGTGCACAGGTTGCGGTAGGACATTGATGGTAGAACATCGAAGACAAATATCGAGACGTGCATCAAATGTATAACTCAAAAGATATTGAATGCTAGGCAGGCGTTGAGCGTGCATCCGTGTACGGAGACTATACGTCGGGTCTAATAAGCAAATTGGACAAGTTATGGTTCAATGCCACGGAACTGTCGAAAACATTGAAGGGTATGCTTCGCTCGCGAAGCATGCAGTTGTGTCACAATTGCCGCAGAACTGCTACTATGCGAATAACTTGAGAATGGTCGGTTTAGTGGGTGTTGTGTATTGGGGCATTGTGCATTAATATGGATGTATTGGGGCATAGTGTCGTTGGAACTTGAGATGGTTTAAATTGAGATGAATGATACATTAAGAACTTGAGATTGGTTGGAAATAAGATGGCTTCTCAACTGTTATGCGAATTGTATGGTCAATAGACTTGGATACTGTGCACGGGTTTTGGTATCCCTCGAATGAGTTTGACCGGGGCACCAGGACCGTTCGGCCTAGGAGAGAAGTGAGATGGGGTATTGGGGAACCACCAGTGAGGCTTGCTACCTGGGCCAGATTGGATGCACGGCAATACGAATGGTATGAACCTTCGGGTGGCTTGCTACCGCTCGCGGGACGGTCGTACATCTGGATGATATGTATAGTCCATTATAGCTTGGAATGCTAATACCTTCATATAGATAGGGTCGATGGACTGAGATTAGAATTGGGTGCTGGCACAGGTCCTGCCACCCCTATGATTATGTTGAGTTGGTTGGTTGGTTGCATGAATGGCTATCGACGTGCTGGCTTGGCGAATCGAGACAAAGATGTGCATGTACACTATGTTTATCAATATCATGTGGCTAACAATGTCTATCGTAGGGATACAGGATTAGACACATCTATGATTCAATCATTGCTTATAACATGCTTTACTACTTAATCTTGCCATAAAACTGATCATAAGGCAATAATAAAAAGATCACATAATAAGATGCATGCTTCATAAAACTACTTAGTATTGGTTTAGGTGAGTGTGTCTTGATCGGTACGATGAGAGGATAAGTACTGACCTTCTACCAGATTGTTTACAGGTTCAGGAAATGGTCTGCTTGTAGTGGAGCTTCACTTGGACGCATTAAGAATGGAGTTCCTCAATGTTTCGAGGTATGTGACGGTACTGGGTTTGGCATGCAACATGAAGATGTTTTGGCTGGAAGTCATTAGATGTGCAATAAACATGATGTATAAAACAGGATCCTTTGTGAGGTAGAGAGATCATGATTGTTGTAAGCCAATTGGCATGTTGAGTTGAGCTGTTCAAGCGTTTGTAATATACTTCATTATCAATAAAGAGATTCTTATTATATATATTCTATTTTTTCCACTGCGAATGTTATCAATTTGAGATAAACATTATGTGAACTTATCATCTTGTCTTGCACGAGCGCAACTCCAGGCTCGAACGACATCACGTCCTAGCGCGGATGATTGATTCGTGTGAAATTAGCGAGGACGATTGATTCATGTGAAATTAGCGAGGACGAGCGATTTTCCGGGTCGGGACGTAACATCTAGTAGGCACCCTCTTACACCCATATTCAAACACACATGCACTACACTATGCTCTTGCCCCTAATGCTGCCATCACTAGTCCTACAGGTACTACACCTACTGTAGAACTGTGGCTGATGCTCATCCATTCTTCTTATTGTAGTAGCTTGTTCACTTCCAAATTGTTGTTGTACTGCACACTAATTTTAATCAGCAGCTAATTTTTCTACAGTAAATTGCTAACAATAGTTTTAAGAACTGTTATTGCTGCCTAGTCTGCTTCCATCATCTCTGATCGGGATACACGATTTCTACCATGCTTCTGGAGTAGCCTTCAGTCGGCCCTAGGTACTAAGTTGTAGTTCAGCTCAACTTACCATCACCAGACCGACGGCCAAACGGAGCGTGTGAATCAGATTCTCGAAGATATGTTACGACTCTGCACATTTGATTTCAAGTCGAGTTGGGATGTTTATCTACCTATGGCTGAATTTGTATACAACAATAGCTATAAATCTAGCATCCAGATAGCGTCGTACGAAGCTTTGTACGGACGGAAGTGCATGTCAACCATTTGCTAGAACGAAGTCAGAAAGCGACAAATTTTCGGCCGGAGCTGGTGGAACAGACTGTACAAAAAATTTGGCTCATTCGAAAAAGATTAAAGACTACACAGAGTCAACAAAAAGTTATGCGAATGTCCATCATCGAACCCTCGAGTTTTTAGAAGGTGATCAAGTATTTCTTAAAGTGTCACCCATACGAGGAGTTACTCGGTTTGGTACAAAGGGAAAACTGAGTCCAATATTCGTTGGGCTATTCGAAATACTCAAGCGAGTCGCCCCAGTGGCCTATCAAATTACCCTGCCGCCAGCTCTATCGGGTGTGCATGATGTCTTCCACGTCTCTCAGTTACGGAAGTACGTGCACGACCCAAGCCACGTGGTAGATTTTGGTCAGCTGGAGCTGAAGACCAACTTATTCTATGTTGAAGTGCCAGTCCAAATCTTGGAGCGCAAAGATAAGTTGCTTCAAAATCGAGCGATCCCTATCATCTACGTACTTTAGAGCAATCATTCGGTCAAGGAGTCGACCTGGGAACTTGAATTAGAGATGAAGGAGAAATTTTCTTCATTGTTCTCGTAAAGGTAGGTTATATTCTTAAGTTTTGAGGATGAAACTTTTTTTTAGTTGGTTATGGTGTAGTGCCCCGTCCCTATATTGGGTCTTGTTTCCATCCACGGGTGTACGAGAAAGGAACACTGTCACTACAGATTTAGTCGTGACTGATAGATCGGGATCGGTTGAATAGGTCGAACGGGAATGATTGAATTATGATCCTTTTCTCGTTATGGAAAGCTTCTTCGGAATCAAGTCCCACATTCAGCGGATTGCGCTTCGAGGATTGGCTCTACGGCTGAGTCGGGAGAGACCTCCCGTTGCTCTGTTTTCATGTTGCACTTGTTTTGGCTTTGGCTGTGGTTTTTGTGAATGCATTTTCAATTGTTTTCATAGCTTGCGTTTTCGAACTTTGCATTCGTATCAAATTCCTTGAATAACACAATATTCTAATCAGTTGCTTATACGATTGCAGGTGATCGTGTACGCGACGTCTAAGCGCAGCCAACCAGTCCCTCGCCCGAAGCAAATACTAAGGTGAGTGGCTGACCTCCTTCGCCTCATCCCTCAGTTTCAAAATCAATCATGAAACACAAAATCAATTCTTGTCGCCATAGTGTAGAATCAATGAATTGAGGCACGATTTTTCATGAAACACTTGCTAAAAGAAACTCGAAATGACTGTATCAATTTGAGTAATTTAATCTGAAAATGTTAGTTTCACACCAAAAGAGAAAAGATAAGGTTCTAGAAAAGAGATAGAATTATTTCAAGATCTACAAAAATGGTCATTGGACAACTTGTCGACAAGGTGTAGTTTCCTCGAACGATTCTCTAGACCAAGGGACCGATTCGACCCGAAAGGAACGAGTATAATAAGTGCCAGCAGGACTGGTGCAAGTGATTCTGGAACTTTCGCACAGGGTTCGCTACCTACCGCGAAAGGGTCGCCATCTAACCCAGCTATAGTCCATGATTGCTTGACATTGCCAGTGACCTTCACACCCCTTTCATTGCTTGAACTAATGCACGTGACACGGGATGAATATGATAACTACTTATTGTATACAATTTCATATGCTTGTGTAACTTCTCTTCCCGAAATCTTCAAAAAAATTTATTGTATTTTATTGTGTTTAAAGAAAATTTTATTTGGTTAAAGACAATTTCATATGCTTGTGTAACACCCCATTATTGTCTTTAAAGAAAATTTCATATGCTCAATGTTTAAAGAAAATTTTATTTGGTGTTAATTATATTATCAAAAACTAGTTTAAATTCAAAGTACTAATTGTTTAATAAAAATATTTTTATTAAATTATATTATTGGAATTAAGAAAGAATATTTTGACATTACTTTGGATTTTTATCAATGGTTGATTTTAAAAAAAAAGTTCGAAGTCATAATTATTTTGAATAATAAAAGGGATTAGTTTCTAAAATATTTTAAAAAAATAAGAAATTTTTAGAAAAAATAATAAATAGATAAATAAAAGGGTTTGTCGATTTATTTTTATGAATATTTGATGACATCGAATTTTTGATTTCGAATTTGAAGTTATATGATTAAAATTATTTTTACAAACGTTATTTATTTAAGTGGTTAGGTTGATCGTTTAATTGACTAATATTCAAATTGGTAAGGTTAAGTTATTGGATAATAATAAATGTTTATTTAAATTATTGGTATGATCAACTATTGGATTGTGATTAAATTAAACTAGTTTTTAGATATTTTGATTGATTTAAATTAATTGTAAGTATTATCTATTGAACTTTTAGATACGTATCTATGTATCTAGATTAAGTACCTCTACATTAAAATAAATATTAAAATCATATAGGATATGTTAAATATATATAGTATAGCATCTGCATCTTATCTTCTTATCACCCTTTGCCGACCTATTCTTCTCCCTTTATCTCTCTATCTCTCTCTCTCTCTCTCTCTCTCTATATATATATATATATATATATATATATATATATATATATATATATATATATATCTTATTGCTTCATGTATACAATATCAAACCCAGGCACCTGTCAAGCACCATCCGCCACCTGCGACCACCTTTTCGGCCGCACCCGACTGCCATGATAGCCCCCGCCATCCCCCTCTCCTCTGCCAGAGAGCCAACACCATACACCGATTACCCTGAGCATCACCATCATCCCTGCAACCACTATTAAACCCTAACCGAGCCTATCTCAGTCGGCCAAGCATTCCACCAACATCGAGCAAATTCATCGACACCAAAACCCCTCTCCGTCAACTTCGCCCCTGTCGTCGGTTCCCACCGTGCCAACCCTATCACCACGACACCGTCGGTCTCCCATGATCGACTTAGCCAATCGATAGCTTGCCATACTCAGCCGGTACGCTACCTTGTCGAGCTCGTACGAGTTGAGCCCTTCCGATTCTGGAACAACGTACCAATTGATGGGTCGACCTTGCGAGACCACCCAAGCATTATTCTCCAGTTCGACAGCAATTGCTAGGTTCTGACGCACAATTGCTCCGTGTGTACATCGAATCGTGTCGAGCCGCATAAATATCCAGCAATCGTCACCGACCTTCAACAGCGCCGCCGAACTCCCGGGCGTTCAAAAAATGCGACCAACGCTGCGCCCGTCGTGGCTGCAACGCTGGCCCCGCCTCTCCTCCGCCGTCCCAAGGTCACAGCGCCTCGATCTATTGGCTGGCGTATGCCATTGCACCGGTGCTCCCTTCCAGCGCCAACCCTACCAACGAACCAGCCTTGTCGACGACCCTTTCCGTGGCTTCCATCGACCCACCGGGCTGATCTAATGTCGGAGCCGAGAGGTCTCATCGTCGACCCCTGCGTACGACCGAGCACTGCCCCGATCTATCGTCGGGACCAGGCACCCAGCACGCGGGGTTGTACCTTTCCTCCGCGGTGCCCTCCTCCGCGCGTCGAGCAGACGCTGTGATGCACGCCGGCGTCTCCAAGCAAGGTAAGCGCTTTCCTTTTTTTTTCCTTAGGGTCTGCTTGGCAATGGTAAGGGTTACGGTTATGAGGTATTTTTAGAGTACCGGTTATGAGCGATTATGAGAGGTCCGATTTTTAATGGTTTTTAAGTAGCGGCTTTTAAACCAGTCCAACCCATGCTTGGTAATTCACTAACGAGCGGTTCTAAAAGTTTTTTACACGAATAAATTAAATAGGGAAGGGTATCAGTAGTTATAATTATATATTTTTGTGAGGATAAAAACCCACCAATTTGGGGTGTTTATAAAGCCACCCAAAAATACATTATACCGATTTTAAGGGGTTTTTGAGCCGACTAAAATCGGTGCTTCAAAAAAATTAACAAGAAGGGGTTTTCATAAACGATCAGTTCAAAAACACCCCAAAACCAGTGAGGGGGAAAAAAGATAAGTAGAGTTAAGTGGGGTTAAATGAGGGAGAGTTAAGTGAGGGGGAGTAGAGTCAATATATAAAACCTTGTTCGGATTAGAGGAAGAGTTAAGTGGAGGGTGTTTAATAACTCTTGCTTGGATTAGAGGTTTTGAGTGAGAGGAGGATTAATAAAATATGATAGTTACCAAAATAACCTTATTAAATGTCATAAAATAAAATTTGATTGAAATTTTAACTAGAACTTGTCAAAGTATCTTCACAAATTAGGAAGCTACGGATTAACATGTTGAAATGAAATAAAAAATAGAAAAAATTTATGATATTTTATAAAATAAATAAGGGGTATTTATGACTTTTTAAACAAAATCCATCAATCCCCCTCGTTAACCCTCCGATTTGGGAGGTTAAAAAATGGAAAAAAGAGGGTGAACTAAACCCTCACTTAACTCTCCCTCCTAAACTCCCACCCTCAAACCAAGCATGATTTTATTTTTCCCTCACTTAACTTTCCCTCACTTAACTTTCTTAACCCTCAATCCAAGCAGATCCTCACTCTTTTCATCTCTCTCTCCTCCGTTCCCCCAAATTTTTTAAACTCTTTCTTTATTTCTTTCTATGTTATTTGTTTGTTTTATGTGAGAACAGTTAATGGGCCATGAGGAACAATTAGCATAATTAATGGATTAGCTGGATTTAGAAATAGGTTATAAATTTTATTTGGATTAGTTGGGCTTCAAGCACAAATGCAATCTCTTTTATGTTTAATTAAAGTATGAGGTTGTGATTGGGCTAACATGTATTAGACTGATCCTATTAAGGTTAGGCCCATATATTTGTAAATATATACTGTTATAGTTATTAGTTATTAAGAGTAATATGGTTATTACTGGTAATATTATTATCAACTGTTTCTTACTCTATTATAGTATTATTACATATAAAAAATGTATATATTATATAATTTTTTATAAAATAATATGTGCATAATTATGTAATATAGTTTTGTTTCCATTATTAATTTTATCATGATTATTTTAAGATAGAATTTTATAAGTACTTTAACGGGGTTCAAAATAATCTATGTATTTTTCAATGTACTTTATATTGTTGGATATTTTAAAGACCTTGTATTTATATACCTAAATATTCCCAAAAGTATTGTTACATTATCTTGCGGCTTTTGACTAAATTATACTTGTAACAAAATATAACATTTGGGCTTGGACCCTACATCTAATTTCAAACTGGCCTCGAAGCCCTAAATAAATTAGTATACTATTTTATGATAGTTTAAATGTTAGCTAATTCAACCAAAAATTATGTTTGACTAAAAATTAGATTTTTGTCCTAAATGTTTCCTAGATTTTAAGTGTTTTCCTAAAAAGGTATTTTGCTAGTAAAGAAAAAAAAATACATATAGTTTCTAATATTATAAGTATTTCCTTGAAGAGGCCTCAAAATAGTTATTATGCATTTTCCAAATAAGTTTATATATATATATTTTTCTAAGAAAATAATTAAGCATTTTTTCTAAAAAGTAAATCAGCCCTTCCTAAACCAAATTCCCCTCCCCGATTATACTATTCATGATCATGACTAATCGTATTCCTATTTTCTTTGTGAATCAAAATTTTTGTATATCAACTCTAGCCAAGCAGACTATCCTGGACACAATGGGATTGTCGGTTTTACCAGCTAAGGACCCCAGACGAGTACAATTCATATTTCCAGTATTGTTAATTACTATAATAGCATGATTAGTGATACATATTTGATTCTTGACACGTTCGTCACACGAGTTAGTGTCATATGGATTTTAGTCATGATACCATTTTTATTTTATCGTGTTTCGTGATTTATTGCCGTGACTAATCCATGTGTAGCAGTTGGGTGGGGAAGTACATACGAAGTAGATATGTGATCAACTCCGTAGACTGTGCTTTATTTCATGTAATGTAGACCAGCTTTATTTTATGCAATGTAGATCGTATTTTATTTCATGCAATGTAGACCATGTTTTATTTTATGTAATGTAGATCGTGAGGATGCAAATCCTATATAGACCGTACGGTGTAATGGACTAGCCTGATCACATATTGAAATGTGTTATTTCTATAGTCATTATCATATATTGGAACTGCATGCTTGGATTGTACTCGTTCCATAACTGACTAAAAACCAACATTTTTCAGATAATCGCTTGCTACATTGTGCTTGGACCATTGGGGGAGACGTGGGTATATGCTGAGGTCAACCATAGAATACTAGTTAGATGTGTTGGCCGTTTTCAATATTTTTAAGAGTCTATATTTTTTTCAGATGTAAAATTTGTGAATATTGTAAATTTAATTTAGTTATTGTGAATGAGCATAAAGTTATTATTTTATGTAATTTTGAGCATTATGGCTAGATAGCATTCTACTGCCGATAATGCGGTGTAGGCTGGCTTGTGCACGCACTTGTATCTGAAAAAATGGGTGCGGGTCATGACAGCTTGCCTCAAAACATGTTAACATGCAAATCCAACAGGATAGTTAGAAAAGATCACCAAGTAAGCTAACATGTTTTATAAAACTTCTTGAACCAAATACAGAGCTTGGGTTTAACTAGCCCGTAAGGCACAATTGTAATAGAGTCTGTAAATGATGTCTATTATCAATAAAATACAAAGTTTTTCTGTCTCAATATGTTGTTCAATTTGTCTGCGCTCTCTCTCTCTTAGATATTGTGTTTCGGATTACCTTATGACTATGTTTTGTGCGATCGGAACCTAGGTTCGCACGGCATCACGCCCGTGGGACGACTATCGGTTCTACGAAATTGGGGCGTGACAAATATTAGGCAATACTAGCTCATATCCTATATGTCTATCCTAGAATATATATAGAAAGACTCATGTATCCATATACTTAGATCATGCCCTTATCCTATGCATTACCTAACATATGCCACTACCTTGATAAACCTAATTACCTATATACATTACCTTATGCATTACCTAGCATACAATATGCATATCCTAGACATTTACCCTATCCTCTGGATCACCCTAGTACCCAATACCTATATAAAGACACACCCCTATGACTTGACCTTTACCTACCTAACCAAATACCATATTAGGACCTACACCCTAACCCTTAGCCTTCACTTAAGTTGATACCTATACATGTCCTAATACCTTAACATGTATCACTTAGATAATATCCTTACCTATTTTCTAATTGCATATCGTTAATACCCTTTACCTATTCTTGATGCTAGGATGCACTCACAAGCCACTCTAGTAGGCACCCTCTAACACCCACATTAAAACAGACATGCACTACACTTCCTACCCCTAATGCTGCCACTACTAGTCCTATAGGTACTACACCTACTATAGAACTATTGCTAATGCTCTTCCATTCTTCTTATTACAGTAGCATGTTCACTGCCCCATTGTTGCTACACTGTACACTGATGTTTAATAAGTAGCTGATTCTGCTACAGTAAATTGCTAATAGCAGTTTTAAAAACTGTTATTGCTACTTAGTCTGCTTCTATACTCTGCTGTTATCTTTCCTATATTTTTGCCTAGCTACTAGCATTACTGCACCTCTTCTATACAGCTACTACTACAACCTGCACAGTATCTAGCAGCTAGTGCTGTTCTCTCTGCTACAGATGCCTGCACACAAGCGGCTGCTAGCAAACCCTGCTACTGTTTGCAAATACAGAGCAGAAACTGCTGCTACAGCTAACAAGGCAGCATGCTTGTTGCTGCTCTTCTATTTTCTACTGCCTACTGCACTCAAATCCAAAAATATGCTGTTGTTGTTGTCGTGGCAAGTTTCCTGCCCAACTGTCATACTTTGTCACCCACATGTCAATCTAGATATGTTTTTATCTATCACTCTACTTATATACATATCTACCTATATTCTATAGAGGTACACACACTCCTATTTATGCATAGAAACACACATATGACACTCACATATCTATATCTATATACACAATATGCATGTATGTTCACACATACACACACTAATCTCTAAATTGGTGCTCTAGTTCACTCCAACCTATGATACACACAATACATATGTTGGTATCCACATAGGTAGATACACACACACACATCTATATGACACTCACATATGCACCATACCAAACACTTGGTGTGTACCATACTAATATTGCACCAATATATGTTGCTCTTGTGATATGTCCAAGATACATATACCAATCCTTGTCCGATCCTAACCAAATCACATTAGCATGCATGAAATTTAAGAATTTGACTCAATCCAAACATGTCTGTCACAAGTGTCGGAGGGAAACCCCCCCCCCAAAATGACTATGTGTCCTACCGTATCATGATACACCCTACTCGAATCTAATGGTTGATACGAATATAGACACACACACAACCAAATCTAGTCTAATTAGATCTAGATTATCAAATGACAAACACGTGGTGCACAAATCTCGAAATTTCCCTAAAATTGGCAAAAATCTTAACATAACTTTCACAAGAAGGGTCGTTATAGCCTAATTCTTCCTCCTATGTAGTCCTAGTCCATGGGTGAATTCCTTAGGGTTAAGTTGCATAATTAGAGTCTAATTAGAGTAATATACCTATTGGGAGATAGATTTTTGATACAAAGCCCGATGGACACAATTCGGACACAAACTCCTAGTAGTTGGCCTTCTCTTCTATTTCTCCTAGCCACCAAGCTCCTAGGCTCCTCTAAGTGATGAGCATGAAGAGAATTGGAAGAGAATTAGAGTAGAATTGAGGGGATTTGATGGGGGGTAGATCAATTTGGGGAAGAACACTAAATAGAGAATAATTGGCACAAAATAAAATGAAGAGAGAATGATAGCTCCCCCTCTATAGGGTCGGCCATGTATGGCTCACCATGAGCAATGGAAGTTGTCCAAAGTGCCCTTCAAGCTGTCAAGAAAGCTAATTAATGGATAGAAGCTTCTATTCCTAATTTGAAAATAGACTAATCCCTAATCATTGAATGGAATAACTAATTGGGTCTAATTGGCCCAAGTCCAAAGTATTGGTCCTTGTGTCATGTCATTCTAATTGTTGGGCTCTAGTGTCATATCAAGTCTAATTGGGTCCACTAACACAAGTCTAATAAATAGGCTGGTCTACTAACCAACTAATCACTTGGTCTATTCTAAATAGCTAACACACAATCAATATATATAATAAATATTATCATCACCAATACAATTATCAAAAATTATTGAAATAAAAAAAATATCCCTCTTCCGAAATTAGGTAGTTACAGAAGTTCTAAATAGATTCAAGGTATATAAATCTGAAGCTGAGAACCAGTTAGATAAAAAGATTAACATTCTTAGATCAAACCGTGGTGGAGAGTACACCTCAAATGAAATGACTAACTTCTGTGAAGAACATAGAATTATTCATGAGGTTATTACTCCTTATTCACCATAGTCCAACGGAGTAGCTGAAAAAAATAATCGCACTCTGTTAGATATGATGAATGCCACACACAACTCAGGTGCTCTTGATAATCTGTGGGGCTAAGCCTTATTGTCTGCTGTTTGTAAAAAATAAAATGGTGACTCCGCTAGGGATTTTGCAAACGAGTAAATAATTCAAAGATTTTAAGTATGTACAATATTTGTAAAAAAAAGTACATACTTTCAAACATGGTACTTCTTCAGGAATTTGTCGTTGATAGGCATCATAGCGATTTGGCCATCCATCCCTGACAGTTGATAAGTTTTGTTAGAAATTTTTTTGCTTATAACGTAGGGACCTTCCCACTTTGGTTTGAATTTTCCCTTACTCATGTGTGTCGTTGTCATTGGACGTTTGACGGTAAGGACTAGCTTGTCTTTTTGAAATACTCGTACTTTGACTTTACGGTTGAGTTTGAGATGCGGACTTGATATAGCTTGATATGTTGTTGAGCTAGTAGCCGCTTCTCGTCAAGTGATTCAAGCTCCTGAAGTCAAAGATGGTCATTATTTTCTATTATGAGCTCGTTGGCAATGACAATCCTTAGAGAAGGGATTTGAATCTCCAATGGCAGGACAGCTTAGCATCCATACACCAAAGAGAAAGGTGTACAACCAGTCGAAGTGCGTACGGTAGTACGGTAGGCCCATATACCTTCTCTAAGCTTTTCGCTCCAGTTAAGTTTATTGGTGGAAACGAACTTTGAGAAGCTTGATGGTCGTCTTGTTGAATGCTTCCGCTAAACCGTTACCTGCGAGATTGTAGGCTATAGAAGCAACATTGTTGATCCGATTGTCGTCACAAAATCGAGTGAACTTCTGACTGACAAATTAAGGTTCGTTGTCATGGATAATTCATCGAGGAAATCGCATGATGTTTAATGAAGTTGATGACACTGGTTGTCTTGACTTCAGCTAACGGTATAGCTTTTGCCTACTTTAAGAAGTAATCGGTTATAGCTAAGATAAACCGATGTCCTCGGGTGCCCCAAGCTTTGAAGGACCATGATGCTGCAGTCGGATGCATGAATTCTGATGGTTGATGAATAAAATTCGCATAGATTTGGCATGCCCGATATTTTCTTGAATATTCAATGGCGTTTGACACCATGTTGGCCAATAATATCCCATGCGTCGGATTCGATCATGTAGCTTAGGACCAGGCTGATGTGCACCATAGACACCGTCACGGGCTTCACGTAGTATCAGTTTTGCTTATCTCCCGCAAGACTGCGTAAGAGCATACCGTCAAATGATCACCTGTATAGTTTCTGAAGGTATGATTGTAGTAGAATCGGAGTGATCGCCGACGGATTATTGTGGCTTCTTTAGGATCTCCAAGTAAGATGTCATGTACTGCAAAGTCAATGAAAGGAGCTCTCCAGTCTTCACTTATAGTGCAAATCTCAACTGAATTACTGGATTCCAGATACAAATTATTTTTGATGCAGAATAATTCCCTGTTAGTGACGACGATCATCTGTTATCTTTTCACAGGGATCGCTAATACTGCTGCTAGATTAGCAAGCACATCGGCTTCTGTATTGGAAGCTTGGTGTACATGTTCAATGAAGAAGCCTTTGAATGATGTAGCCAGTTTGACTGCTGCTTTATGGTATGGAATAAGATCTTCATGCTGAACTTCATACGCACCTCTAACCTGATTGACAATCAATTTAGAGTCTCCATATACTTCAAGGTATTCGATATCCAACTGTTTAGCTAATTGGAGACCAATGAGTAGAGTGTTGTATTCAGTGACATTATTAGAGCATGGCTCGTCCAGAAAATAGGCTCTTTGAATGGTCAATCCTTCTAGTGATACCAGAATAATTCCAACTCTAATGACAATAGTACCTTTGGGTCCGATTCTAGATGCACCATAGAAGAATAGACGCCAAGCAAGGATTCCTTCTGAAGTCATCTTAGATTCCAGAGTTTCATCAAGAATTTCATCATAGAGTTTAGAAGTCTCAGGAATTGGATGAGCAGCTAGGAAGTCAGCTAGGGCTTGACCCTTAATGGACTTTTGTGAGACATAAACCATATCATATTAGGCTAGTAGTATGGCCCATGTAGCGAGTCTAGAATTGAGTGTACTGTGATTCTTTATCAAGACTCGGTGATGGTTGACTCTGGAGATGACATGAATCGTTTGGCCTGTGATATAATATTGTATTTTCTGGACAACGGACATCAGGACTGAACATTCTTTTTCTACTGGGCTGTATCGATGTTCAACAACGATTATCATGCGACTGAGATAATAGATGGCTTGCTCATGACCTTCTTTGTTCTTCTGGGCTAATAGGGTACCCAGAGAATGATCTATTGCTCGAACATACATCAGGAAGGCTATTCTTGTGATTAAAGGCACTAAGACTGGAGGGTTCATCAGGTACCACTTTATGTCTTTAAATGCTTACTCCTTTTGATACCTCACCTATTACCAAGTTTTCTGGATGTGATGGTGTGAAACAAAACTTCTTTGGTAAGCCTTCCAGAGAACTGGTTCCAGGTGTTGTATCCACAGGTAAAGAAGTTGATGATTTAATGTGTATGTCATTGTTTTAATCGGGAATAGAAGCTGTACTATTATTCTCATCAAAGGTTATATTAGCAGATTCATTAACAATCATAGAGCGCTTCTTGAAGACTCTGTATCTTTTACTCTTGGCAGCATAACCAAAAAAAATACCTTCGTCTGCTTTGGCATCAAACTTGTCGAAGTTGTCTTTGGTATTCAGGATAAAGCAGTGACAACCGAACACTCGAAAATAAAAAAAATAGTTGGTGTTCTACCAAACCAAAGTTCATAGGGAGTTTTCTTCAAAATAGGTCGAATCAAAACCCTATTCAAGACATGGCTTGCTGTACTTACAGCTTCTGCCCAAAAATATTTCGGAAGTAAAAATTGATTCAACGTGACTCTAGCCATATTGCCAAGAATCCTATTCTTTCGCTCTACAACACCATTTTATTAGAGAGTTCTAGGGAAAAAAAACCATTTGAATCATAAAACTTTATGAAATTAGAGTTTTCAAATTCGCTGCCATGATCACTTCGGATTCGAGTAATCATGAAGCCTTTTTCATCTTGAACTTTTTTTGCAAAAATTTTAAAAACAAAAATAGTATCACCTTTGTTTGAAAGAAAAAAACCCCAAGTAAATCTAGAAAAGTTATCAACAATCACAAAGGCATAGAGTTTTCCACCAAAACTGGCTACTCTACTAGGACCAAATAAATCAATATGAAACAGTTGCAAAGGTCTAGTAGTACTTACAGAGTTGATGGATTTAAAAGAGGATTTGGTCGCTTTATTTTTCTCACATTCGGCACATACCATATCCTTTTTAATATAATGCCAGGTAGTCCTCTTACTAGCTTTTTGGTTGACAGTCTTGATATGGTATCCATGTTTACATCTCCAAAACGCATGTGCCATAATAATCTTTCGTCCTTGTGAGCGTAGAGGCGTCTTCTTGCATTGTTAGTATCTTTCGAGAGATAAATATATAGATGTTATCTTCCCTTATCACTTCAAAAATGATGTCTCCAGTTGATCTACATATATAGACCATTTAGTTTTTCCAAAGTTAATATCATATCCATGGTCATCAAGATGACTAATGCTGAGCAAGTTATGATTTAACCCTGTTACTAAACAGACATCTCTAATGACGGGTGAGGGAGGATTACCAATAGTATAGTTACCTATGATATAACATTTTAGATTATTGCCGAAGGATACATATCCTTCCCTTTTCATCTATAGTGTTGTGAAAAGATTTGTATTTCCAGTCATGTGTCGCAAGCACCCACTATCGAGAATCCATTTATTTCTAGAGGATGAAGGAAGGTCCACCTACACCACGAGTAGATGAGACCTTTGGTACCCAAATTCTTGAGGGTCCTGAAAGGTTAGTCTTCCGTACCCTTGCATATAGTTTTGAATCAACAAGTCTTTTAATTTTACACTGTGGTGAAGTGTGTCCATATTTACCATAGTAGAAACATGTAGCATGTATATTAGTGTTAGGTGCAGGATAATAGTGATGTCTGTGTTTTTCGTGCTGCATAAGAATGTGTGTTCATAAAAGCATGTATGTGTGTGCCATGTTTATGTGTGGGTGTTTGTCATGCTGCATGTGAATATGTGTACATAAAGGCATATTTGTGTGCAATATGAGTATAGGTGTCTTTCTTGTGAAGTGTATTCTTGTGTTGAGCATCTTTTGTCTTATATACGTTTGTGACTGTGATATTGGGTTTAAGGCTCAACAACTTGTTTCCCCAGTCTGATCCTAATCTTTTAGAGGTATTGTACATATCATCATACTTGGCAGTCAAGGCATCAATTCTTACAGTAGCAATATTATACTTTTTTCGTCTGAGAGTTCTTTACTGAGTGCTGTAATATCACGTGTTTGTTTCTCAATACGAGATTCAACATCATGTAAGCTTTATTTAAGCTTGGATACCTCCTCAGTGTTCTCTGTGGGTGGTGTGTCGCTAATATTATCAAGTAAACATGAAAGTCTATGAATCTCAACTTCATGAGTCTTGATCTTATCCTTTGTATGTTTATACTTGCTAAGTAACTTCTTGTGATCTTTAAGTAAGTCACTAAAGGCATCTCAGTGGATCATTTATTACCTTTTCGGACGTTGCCATTATGCAGACGTTTGTAGTATCTTGGGGAATGTCTTCTTCTTCTTCTGAGTCGCTGGCTTCGCTTTCGTGCCAGATGCTTGTGTTGGCATACTTTTGAGAGGATGACCTCTTGTATGATCTTACATATCAACTCCCTTTCTTTGCTGCAGGGCTGTCTTTCTTGACATGCCCTGTCTACTTACAGCCGAAACAGATAGGCTCTTCATCGTCATCTTTGTGTTGTTCTTTCTTTCTTTGGTTGAAACGTAGAAACTTCTTGAAGTTGCAAACCATGAGCACTTGATCATCACCATCATATTCATCATCGTCTGTTTCTTCTGGAGCAGCCTTTTGACGATAAGCTCTTAGAGCGATTTCTTTCTACTTTGGAGCCTTTTCTTCAAAGTCCTTGAGGTCGAGCTCATGCGTCATTAGTTTGCCCACCAGAGTTTCCATAGACATGGTGGTAAGATTGTTGCCTTCGTTGATTGCTGTGGCTTTGCGGTTCTAGTTCTTCGTTAATCTCCTTAGCACCTTACATGTCTTCTCATGGTTGGAGTAGTCCTTACCGAAGGAAGATAAAAGGTTGACGATGTCGAGGAATCTAGTGATCATTTGTTTGATCGTCTCATTGGGCTTCATCTTGAATGCTTCGTACTCCTGTGTTAGCTAACTGATTTTCGATTTCTTGACTTGAGT
The DNA here is from genome assembly GCA_029216955.1 of Iris pallida. Taxonomy (NCBI): domain Eukaryota; kingdom Viridiplantae; phylum Streptophyta; class Magnoliopsida; order Asparagales; family Iridaceae; genus Iris; species Iris pallida. The sequence continues at coordinate 3,163,799 of JANAVB010000997.1, read as the reverse complement.
GGTTCCTTCATGAGTCACTTTTAGAAACTTCCATACTTCGTGGGAAGTGGAACACGTAGAAACCCTATTGAATTTAGTCCTGTCTATTGCACAAAAGAGAGCATTAATAGCCGTAGCATCTAGACTAGCTTGTTTCTTTTTTTGATCAATATATTTATCGTAGGATTTCTCTATGAGATTTTCCTCAACAATAATTCTAGCAGGCTTCTTATAATCATCTGTGACTATGGTCCACAAGTCGAAGTCTAAAGATTTCAGGTAGAAACTCATTTGTGTCTTCCAATAGGTGTAGTTGGTTCCATCAAATAGGGGTAGCCTATTAGTGGACTGTCTTTCACCATAGTTGGTAAAGATAGGTTATGTGGTTGGCATGGATCGGCTCTAGAATGTTAATCTTTTATCAAGAGAATAGAGCATTGATACTAATTGAAGTTACATGTAGCCAACTCTAGATGGGTGAATAGAGTTTGTGTCAAAAAATAACCAATTAAAAATTAACTCTATGCCAGTCCAGAAAAAACTACCAATAGAATAAATAATCAGAGTAGTAATGCAAAAATTAAGAGAGATCTGAAGAGCATACGCAAACACAACAATATAACCAAGTTTCCCTCGTGGAGGACTAGTCCAGGCCTGAGAACTCTCGCTCAAGGTTGAAATCCACTATTTGTGAAATATGGTACACACATGTGCCTTTACTCGGAAAAGAATGCCAACTTCTTACAACTTCGCAGAGGCGAAACTTGAAATTGTCCAAGTGACTTCTTTACAACTCTTGTACAGAAACTTCTAGCTGAATCGTACTGAGCACCTTGGGGCTTAGGAAGTTTTGTGGCTAGTAGATTCGAAGAGTAAGGCTTAGAATGAATAAAGCTTAGAAGATTGAGAGTGTGAGATGATTTGAAATGAGAGAATTCAAGCCCTATTTATACTAGTCAGGGGAGGTAGAATTTGGCCAGAATTCTGTTCCAAATATTCAAAAATTTGAACGTTGGACAACTAGTAGCATAGTATTCCTAAAAATTAGGTTCCTCAAAATTAGGGGGCAGAGTTCGGCCGGAGTTCTGCCTAAGACAAAGTTCGGCCCGAATTCTATCTACCTTGGGCCAGAAAGTTTATATGGGCTGGATTAGTTTGGTTTGGTTCAGGGATTATTTTATTTTGTATGGTGGAGTTTGGAGAAGTAAGTCTACTGGTTGAGATGACTCAGTATGACTCAACGTACATATTTCTAGACTCAATAAATTAAAAAATTACAGACTAAGTACAAGTATATTTGGAATGTAACAGTTTTGTCGATGACGTCTGTCTTAAACTTGATGCATTCTGTCTTGAACTTGATGTGTCGTATTGGATCATATCAGATATCATTTTGTTAATTCTCTAAATTAGGTTGACTGTGATCCAGTTTGGGTCAACAAAATGTTCATCAGTTTCATTAGGCCAGTTGTTTGATTTTAATGAGGGCCAACTTAGTCATGTCGTTTGTTCCCTCATAGAATCGTTCCAGGAATATTTGCTTGAACCCTGTAAAAGATGTTATACAACCATCTGGCAAACTGCAATACCAGTTATAGGTCGTATCGGCCAAGCACCCGACAGATACTCTAGTTAGTAGAGCATCGTTCGGTTGGAGCTGATCAGTCATTACCTCGAAATGGATGAGATACTGACTCGGAAGATGAGCTGTCGTTAAATAACATGATGGTTGGTGGCTTGTACTTAGGTGGAAACGGGACTTCCTTCCACTCTACAGGGTAAGGTTTTTTGATTCCCAACTTCTGTAGACCATCTTTCTACTCGAAGCTTCGAACTGGTAACGCAGAAGCTTCACCGCTTCAAGGGGATCTCCTGAGGCTTGGAGAGCAGTATACTGATTCGATGTATTAGAAGGCAGAACCGCATGATATGGACCACCCCAGCACCAGACTGACTTAGAGTAGCCTGAGCTGGCATGGTAGCATTGTGAGGAGATTGCACCCCCTAGACCAGTATTGACAGGGGCAGATGCTGCTATGTGTTATTGGGTTGGAATTGGATTTGCAATCGGTGGAACAGTGTATTGTGCTACGATCGCAGCCTACATACTTGCAACCATTTCAGCCATGGTTTTCAAGTTAGCCTCTAACACAGCAATCCCATGCTCCTGACTATCGGAGATGGATGCATCTTGTTCTTCATTAGTGACATAAGCAGTTACTTCTCTGGCCATCGAAGAGGAACTGGTGGAGAAGATAGTACGCTCCGAGCTCTTACTATCGGCATCAAAGTCATGCAGGGAACTACCCCCAAAAGAAAGAGTGGAAGATTCCTTTGACCGAGGAAACCTTGGTCAGAGTTAGGAAGATTCTTTTGACCTGATTGTTTCTTGGTCGAAAAGAAGATTCCTTTGACCGATTATTTCTTGTTCGGAAGGAAGATTCCTTTCATTGATTGTTTCTTGGTCGTAAGAAAGATTTCCTTGACTAAGGACATCTCCAAAACTAGGAGAGGGAAGATTCCTTTGATAGAGTAGGTCTCGGTCACTTGATCTTGTATTCTGGTAGACCCCTTCACCGGAGTCACGGATACGATCAAGGTATTATTGACTGGGATCGCGGGATGTGTAACGTCTTGGACGTTTTCTACTCCCAGTACTTTGGGACGTCATATTGACCGAAGCATACGACAACTCATTTTCATCCACCATAATGAGTTCAGGAGTCCGAGTGTAGTTCAAACGGTCGAAGACAGACCGTTTAGCGGATTGACAGCAACATTTGATCACTACTTCATGGTGATGATTACAGTAGTGTTCCTGATGTGGAGTTACAGGTGGACGAGATGGTCCTACAATCTTTCGCTTTTATACATGAAGTTCGTGGAGATCAGTTACAGTGACAGGATAAGAAGAAGTTAGAGGCACATATTCCATGATGATGTTAGGAACATGGTTCCGGTTCTTGAGATGCCATGTTCCCTGTGTGTACAGAGAAGTACTGAGTTCATTGGCATAGGTAAGAGGATTCTTGATTTGAGAAACTCTCCCTATGTACAATTTAGTAAGTGGCACAGATTGTGCTTGATGTGGACTTGATATTGTTCTATGTTAATTAAGGTATGTGCGCATGTCAGAGTCATATGCCACCTGGCTATTTGACTGAGACACTATTAGTTTGCCCGGTCTTGTCCTTGATATGTGCAGGGTAGGAAGATCCTGGCTGTGGCTTTGTTGGCGCTAGCCATGTGGAGTGGGCAGGAGGCCCTGTTGTTTTGTGTAACATGTTCCAGCGCATTTGGTGCAGCACAGATGAGCAGTAGGAAATAAACTTTGAATAGAATCTAATTTCTTGGCGTTGATTTGATTGCCTCTGCCAAAAAAAGTAGAGTTTTTACTCAAAAGCATCCTCGCGTTGATTGGCACTAAGGCACAATCATATGTGTTTTCCACCGAGTCCATGACTGGGGAAGGATAAGGAGAGGCCATAGGGCACTTTCTTTATTCTGTGCAGGGGCAATGATATATAACTTCTTCACCAAGTTTAGAACTGGAAAGGAGTAAGGATTGACCATAGGGCATTTTCCTTTGTCTAGCACAGAGGCAGTGGTTGGTGCACTTTCCACCGAGTTTAGAACTGGAAAGGAAGATGGAGTAGCCATGTAGCGTTGTCCCTTGATTGGCGCCAAGGCAGTGATTGGCGTACCCTCTACCAATTTCAGAATTGGTGAGGAAGAAAAAGTGGCTACAGAGCTTTTCTCCATGCTTGGCACAGAAGTCATAATTGGTGAACTAGAGGACTTTGGAGTCCAGATGGCGCACGCCTTATTCTTGGCAGCAACAATGGTAGAGCGCCTATAACCTCCAACGCCAATCATGGCTTCGTAGGCAGTTTGGTCGACTTTCACGACCAAAGTCTTCTACGTCGTGTCGACCGACGCAACATCACATTGAATTATCACTTTTTCGTCGGAGGAGAAAGTCGTCCCAGCAGAGTCGCCATTTTTTTGCAAAAAATAAAGAGTTTGATTACAAACTGAGAAGAGTACAAGAGTACAATTTGATTTCTGGAGAAGTACAACTGTAGGAATCTAATCATAAGACGATCACTTTTTTCTTTAGACGATGCGATGTAGAAGAAAAAAGCCGTTGGAGAGTGCTGCAGCAAGTGCTCAGGAGATTATGATCATTAGTGATGCTTGTGAAGTGATTTGGAACTCTACTTATATAGTTTAGAGATAACTATTAAGTTGTTAGTCTGATTGGCGCACACTGCATTTGGCGCGCCATTCATCCAGTTGCGCGAACGGATAACTTAACTGTATATGACATATGACATTATGTGGGAGAGATGCGCTTGGTCATGGCTAGTATCGTATGCACGTTCTTCGAGATTAGTGGCATGCACGTCACATCATCTAACTGCTTCTGGATGATTTGATCAGATGGTGCCAACTATTGAATGGCGCTAGGTGCTATTTGTTGTTTAGTGCCCTCTGCTTGATTTTGTATTCATTGGTTATCTCGTGCCAAATACGAATGGCGCAAGGCAGCTGTCAGTCATTATGACACAAACTTCTCGACCGCCGCACACTCGAGCTTCGAGAAGATTTTCTTTGATTAACGTGTTGTCAGTCATAATGACAACTGTTTAAGCTTTTCGAGGAGGTTTGCCACGTAGCGGCAAGCGCCACCTAGGTCTAGTGCCAACTGACTCCGTAGCCATCTGATGACCAACACTATTTGATGATTTATGCCCTGGCACCATTTATGAGTAGTGCATGATGTTGTTTACACTTTATGAGCTTCTACATCTGCCTGTTATATTCTTAATATGATACTCAGTATGTCTAATGATAAGACACCATATGAGTTATGGAATGGCCGAACTCCTAGGACTAATTATCTCAAAGTTTGTGGGTGTCTAGCTAAGGTAGGAATTTCTGAACCCAAAAAGAGAAAGATTGGACCTAAGACTATAGACGATGTGTTCATAGGAGATACCCTAGAGAGCAATGCCAATAGATTTCTTATATATCATTCTGAAGTAAATAAAATCTCTAATAAACAATTATACAAGCTAGAGATGCAGTTTACTTTGAGAATATATTTTTATTTAAGATAGAATTTCATCATCTTCCTCCAACCCTTTTGTCACGACCCGCACCCGCTTTTCGGATGCGAGTCCGTGAGTAAGCCCAGCTACGTATCGAACGGACTCCAGCCTGACTCGAGTACGTATAAGCTGTCAAGGTCATGGGTATCATGTCTAATCTAAACTGTATCTCAATCCACAAGAATCAAATAAAACGAGAATGAACAATTATGGGTCATGGTCTGCAGCCCACTAGCATATATGTCCGATAAGACTCTAAAGAAATAACAAGAGTCTAAACTGAATCAGAAAACATGATAAAGTAAGAAAGCACGAAAGGATAACAACATAATAATGATACATGAATCCTACAAGCATCGCAAATCCTCAGCCACCCAGAACTACTAGCTAACTCCATGCAACCGCTAAACCTGGGGAGATCATCAGGTCCTCAGAGGACATAGCAATATACATAATATACTTGCCTATCTAACAGTTTTATCATGCGTAAGAAAATAAGCAAGAAAGAACAAGAACAAAAAAATGACTACGAACACGAACACGAATACAAACACAGATACGAACATGAACACGAATACGAACACACGAACACTAGAACACTAGAACAACAACGTATAAATGAACTGCCGGATGAACGATAATCACGAGATCAATAGAAGAAACCAAACCCTCATCCCGAGTGTGGACTCACGGGTTTGAACTAAATACTAACCCTCGTCTCGAGTGTGGACTCTCTGGTTAGTACTAACCCTCGTCCCGAGTGTGGACTCTCTGGTTAGTTCACGGCAAGGCAACCTCGTCCCGAGTGTGGACTCTCTGGTGCAAATACTACATCCTCGTCCCATGTGTGGACTCTCTGATGTAAACACCCTCGTCCCGAGCATGGACTCTCTGGTGCAAGTCAAGTCAAGTCTACACCCTCGTCCCGAGCGTGGACTCTCTGGTGCAAATAATCGACATCCTAGTCCCTAGCGTGGACTCACGGATGTAAACAGATCACGGAAAACACCCTCGTCCCGAGTGTGGACTCTCTGGTGCTAAGGAAACAATGTCAAGGATTTAGCAGTTCACTTACACGTACTCGTTCTATGACACGACTCAAGCAAGGTACTGACGAGAACTCCAAATGTGAAACACAAGGCCAAAACATGAACATGGCTATAAACAATAAAAACAATTCCACAAAAAATAACACGAAAAGCACATGTCCATAAACAATCAAATGACTAAAAAATAAAAGAAAATGCATGTAAGTAAAACTGTAGAGGAAGGCAAGGTATACTTGCCTGGAGGTTGCACGCAGACCCCACAAAATATAGTCAACTAGTGAGCCGTACAGTCCAAGTCATCACAAATGTCTCCAAAAGCTGAAATAAACATTGCCAACATTCTCAGAATAGTCAAATTAGCTAGAATTGCCTGTCTTTAAGTCCAATTCTGGATACAGGGGCAAAACGGTAATTTCGGGCAAAAACGGTGTCCGCCGTTGGACCAGCTTTCAACCGAAAAGTGTGCCAGAGTCAACGATCTCTAAAGTCGTCAAACTACATGTCTACGGATCTAGTTTTCCGATACGAACCCAACCGTATGTCCATAGTTGGATTCCGGCGGGCCGTACACAAAATTGCCCGTTGAGTGGGACCGTGGGGCCCGTAAAACGACGTACGATTCAACTGTCTCAGAATCGGACCAAACTTGGTATACAGGACCAGAAAAATGATATGGACCTGTTGGCGCAAGTTTCATCTCGATCTGACGAGAGTGCACAAAGTAATTGAGAAATTTGCAAAGTGCACGATACGGTGAATTTCGACGGATACATATCAAATTCGTCGCGCACACACGACCAATTTGAATTCCGCCAAAGCCAACACGACCACGAAGCCGATACGTAGCTTTCGATGCCTTCGGTTCGCGACCACGTCGCCCAGAATGGCGGGACGCACGTCGTTTGGAACAATTTTCTAGTTTTTAAAACAGGTTTTTGTTAAACTTTGGGATTCGATTTCTCGACGCGTAGTCGACAATTTTCGAATCCACAAAAAGGATTACGAAGCCCTATATGTTATCTAAAAGTGTGTTCAAATAGAATTTCTAATATGGGACTGGATTGATCGAAAATGATCCTCAAATGTGGGTTCATGGACTGCTATATTCCCTATTTTCGAACAGGTTTTTGATCGACTTCGTGTCGATTTCTCGGGTCGGTCGCACGATTATTTCGAAACCTAACTACTGGGATTCAAAGATGGTTATGTTGTAGTCGTACCTGAGTAATCGGGACGACGTTTTGTCGATCGAGAAAGGAGAACTCTGGCCACGAAGTTGGCTCTGCGACTGCACTGCTGTCTTTTTACCTTGCGCATGTGCGCGCTTGCGCGCGCGCGGCCTCCTGCCGCACGGCCGGCGGGTGGCTACGGCGCCGCACGGCCGCCTGGGCGGCGCGCCGGGCCTAGGGTCGCGTGGAGAGGGTGACGGCGTGCTAGGGTTTAGAGTTGAAGATGAAAACGCGATTAGTAGCAGTTGGGGGCTCGGGTCTGATTCTGTTCGGTTGAGGGGTGGGAAGACTTAATACATAGAGGGAAGTTTTGGTGGGCCGGTTAGGTTTTATTACTGTTGGGCCTTGCTGGAAAAAGGTTTTATTCCTATATTGTTTTCTTTTTCTATTTATTATTTATATATATATATACATATATATTTATATATAGCTATATATATATATATACAAAAAAAAATATATAGCTATATATACACATAAATAACGTATGTATTAGTATACATACATATATACGCACATATACGTATATAATATATATATATATATATATATATATATATATATATATATATATATATATATATATCTATATATATATATATATCTATATATATATATATAAAGAAAAAAAAAAAAAAAATATATATATATATATAATATTATATATATATATATAATTTATCTATATATACACATTTCTATCTATATATATACACATACAAATACATGTATATGTATTTATATATATACGTAACATATACACATATGCATGTATCTCGTATATTTATATATACCTACACATACATATATACACACACAATTATATATATTTACCATAAATACAATAAAATAATATACACAACATTTTATATAAACAAATAATATTATTTTATATATACGTATAAAAGCCTATTTTCATGTACTATGAATATATTCTATATATATTCACACATACACATATTTAATATTTATATATACATACATTCACATTCACACATATACAATAATAAAATAATATAACCAATAAAATAATAATATCAAATAACAATTCCAATAAAATAATAATAATAAAATAACGAAATTTAATATACCAATAATAGGCATTGCATCTACTTGAAATATGTCTACATGGAAACTTTGTGTACACTGGATGCCTACATGGGCTTGGGCTCAGTTCGGGCTAAAAAATGGCATAACTGGTCACTCTACGTCAAATAATATTAATAATAAATAGTTAACTATTTATAATGGTCATGTCACAACTTGGCCTGGTTTTTCTAGTTAGGGCATCTCTTGGGCTTGGCCTTCCTTGGCATGGCTAATACACTAGTCAAAGCACGTCGCTGCACTATCCGTGCCATGATTTCTAATCACCTTGTACTCAATTTCCTAACAATGACTAAAATCATTCTACCGTAATAATAAACTAATAATTATTTATAATAAGCTAAAATCACCGTTTAAATGAAATATATAAAAATAAAAATATTTTTTAAAATTTTTTGGGAAGGGAGCTACACCTTTTCTTACTCCATCTACCATTTCTCATGTTCAAATATCAAGTTCACAACCTAAACAAGATATAGAACTTAGAAGGAGGAAAAGAGAAATGATTGAAAAGAATTTAGGAGAAGGATTCTTCACAGTTTTTTATAGAGGGTGACCTCTTAACTTATGAAGAAGCCATATCCTCTCTTGATGTCCATTTCTAGAAAGAAGTTATTAACAATGAGTACAACTCCATTATGGAGAATAGTACCTAGGTTTTAGAAGACTTACCCTTAGGTAGTAAACCCATAGGTTGTAAGTGGATCTTCAAAAAGAAACTTACAGCCGATGGTACTATAGAAAAATGTAAGGCTAGATTGGTAGCCAAAGGTTTTACCCAAAAAAGGATTATATTATTTTGATTCCCACTCTCCGGTAGCTAGGATCACCTCTATTAGAACCCTTCTAGCCTTAGCTTCCATTCATGATATGTTAATCTATCAAATGGATGTAAAGACAATATTTCTAAAAGGAGATTTCAAGGAAGAAATATATGGATCAACCTGAGAGTTTCATTGATAAAGGTCAAGAAAAGAAGATTTATAGATTAGTAAAATCTTTTTTTGACCTAATGCAAGCTCCCAAGCAATGTCACAACAAATTTGACAAAGTCATTTTAGAATTTGGTTTCATACCAAATGAATATGACCAATATTTGTATTCTAAAAAATAAATGGAAGTTGTATCATCTTAGGCTTGTATGCAGATGATATCCTTGTTCTAAGATCTTTACTAGAATTGATAAATAACACTAAGAATTATTTATCTAACTAGTTTCATAAAGATCGAGTCGAAGCCAACTTGATCCTAGGAATGTAAGTGTCCAAATGTAAAGATGGCTATACTCTATCCTTAGCATATTCAATCGAAAAAAATGATAAGAAAGTTTGAGTATCTTGACAAAAAAACCTGCCCTTACTCCTTATGATAGTAATATTGTTCTTAAGAAGATTGAAAGATCACCTATAAACAATATAGATATTCACAAATGATAGGTTCCCTTATGTACAAAATAAATAGGACCAGGCCTAATATTGCATTTACTATTGAGATACTAAGTAGATATACTAGTAACCCAAACCAGTCATATTGGACTGTATTAGATAGAGTATTTAGATATATTAAGGGTACTCTAGATTATAAACTTTACTATACTAGATACTCTAATATCATAGAAGGTTACTCAGATGCAAATTAGGTAACTTATTCACATGATGTAAATCCACTACTGGATATATTTTTACTCTATAAGGAGTTGCAATCTCCTGGGGATCTTGTAAACAAACTATCATTGCTAGGAGTACAATGGACTCTGAAATAATAGCTTTGGGTACTACTTATACAGAAGCAGAATGGCTTAGAAATCTTGTTATGCATACACCTATTTCTCTTAGTCCTTTTCCTGTAATTTTATAAACTGTGATAATAATTCTGTTATAGATCTACTAAAGCATGATTCTGCAAATGCTAAGATAAACAGGCACCTGTAGCTGTGCTTCAAGTCAATTAAGAGCATAGGCAAATATATGGTTCCTGACTATAGAAAATTAAAAAAGAACCTTCTAGACCACTTGACGAAGGGTCTATCTAGGACATTAATCCTAGAATCATCGAGGGAGATGGGGTTAAGCCCATAAGTTAGCCACCAGCGGTGACAACCCAACCGAGTCTGACTGGAGATCCCAAGAAACCGGTTCAATGGATAGAAACAAGCTGGACTTAGGTAACTATTGTAGAACACTGACCCTAAGATTAAATTCTCTTAAAATGAATCACCAAGAGGTTGTACAATGTTGTATATGGATACCCATCCCTATAGTGTCAGTGTTCCAGTGTGATATGGTAAGGATGAGTTTTAACTCTTAATAAGTCCAAGCATGATATGTAGGGCTCATTCATATTACCGACCCTTGAGGACTTACCATATTAGAGGTCGTAAAGGCACAAGACAGGGCAATCCTAGACAACCCTCATGAATATGGAAAAGTGCGTATGGCCAATCAAATGTGCCACCCGATAGACACATGAACCTCTAGCGTACTATGTGTATTATTTTTTGAATCTGGTTCTAGAAGTCTGATTCGAGGCAAAGTCCATCAAGTATTTCTTGATATAAAGACAATAGTCACTAAGTGAGATTCAGGACTGTAGTCCATCTCATGTATGCATAGTATATACATCCCCAGAAATTCTTTTATTTTCTTTCCTTCTATTACTTTGGAACTTGACCTTTGGGGGAGGGGATTATTGGGTGTGTATGGTTGTGTTTATGTTCACACACACACAAACAAATTAAATGAGAAAAAGTCAAGTTATCTACTACCAATAGTCCTACATCGATCGTGAGTTTTTTGTAATTGTGCATATATCACTTTGCTCTCCTTTGATTCATTAAAGTCTTGTGTGGGTGTCCTATAGGCCACAAGTGCGTGCTGTCGCCGCCACATCTTCGGACGCCGAATGTAGATTCGATTCCTTCTTCGGGTTCGGGTTGAGACCCTAAAAACCTTTCTGCAACTCATTAAATTCGAATTTAAATATTTGAACATTGGGCACTTATTTCTGTCCATGTTCAATGAATCACATTTTTCCGTTGCTTTTATTTTTATAATGTCTGAGTTAATTGTCTATTATTTCCTGTCTATTGTAGAGTACTCAAAATAGCCTATAAGTTGAGGTCCTTCTCATCCTTTCTTCTACACAGAAAATTTTATGTAAAATCCCTTCCAAATTCAGGTCTTTTCGAAGCTCTTCTGTTTTTCATTCTTGTTATGGGCAGAGCTAACTCAGTGTCAATCTTTCCGAGTTGTGTGCGATGACGGGATACCGGTAGAGCAAAGATTATTAAAGGAGATAAAAGTAGTGCTATGTGCACGACTTTCCCGGAGGCTAATTTTTTATTTTTGTTTATTTTGTTTACCGATTATTAAAGGAGATAAAAGCAAATATTTCTAACTACATATGTGGCTTGTGTTTTTCGACGTAATGGCTATGTCTATATGTCTAGGTGGACATAGCCATTGCTTATTATTATCCGTTGTGTACATCTCTAAATCCGAACAAGGTGGGGCCATGCCCCTACGTATGTTATTCCATAAACAGATTGTTAGATGGAAATCTCTATCTCTTTAGAAAGAGAGATGGTTGCTTGTTCTATTAGTGAGATACGAGATTGATGACTCGGTCTCTACGAGAACACGAGTTGATAAAAGCAACTTAGCTGGCAAAATAAAGATCATCGCAATTCTGTGGAAGTGATTAAGATCACCATTGTTATGCTGGGGTGATTAAGATGTACCTTGCTCAAAGTAAGATTCATCCTATTGCGATATGCTCCCAGGAACCAGTAAGTTTGAAAGAACTTCTGGAATGCTCCTTGTCGCCTCCTTTGGAGTACTCGAAGAAGTCCAATGGCAGGGGGCACAACTCTCTTCGTTAAACCTTTTTTTAGCGTAAAAATTCAATGAAGGCACGAAGGGAGAATTTATAGAGGAGGAACGAAACCCTAATCATAATCCTGGCTGTAACTGATTGCGAAAAGATAAGAGTGAATAATTGAAAGATTTGAATGAATTAAATTCAAATCTACAAAAGATGGATCTGATTAATTGACACAATCTTTCATAACAGCTTAAATCTTCCAATCAGCCATATCATTAACCACCTATCCCCTTAGCCCACTCAGCTGTCAGCGTGTGTGTAGCTGCACATAGCTGCGAAGCACAGCTGTACAGCAGTATTGTTGTGCAGCAGCATAGCAACGCAACAGTACCATAAGTATGCCGTGCAGTACCACCAACGCAAGAGGGCAACGCAGTACTGCAAACGCGCAGGCACGTAACACAGCTTTGTAAGCGTGCAGCTACGTCGCAGCCCCATCGCAGCCTCGCAGCTTCTATGCAGCTCCTGTGCGTGCACTTGTGAGGCCCCTGTACATGCACCTGTGCATGCGACTCGCGCACAGAATAGGAGTGCATGAGCGCATCAACTGCGTACAAGATGCCATACGCCGATGTTGACCAGCTAAGTGCAAAGTACGCCAACAAAGCGCCACTTTGTGCCCTTGAGCCCATGTGAGAGCCCGAGCCTGAGCCTGAGCCTGAGCCCAAGTCTGAGTCCGAGTTGCTAAGCCCCTTCGAGGCTTAGCTTCGTAGGGAAATTATTCCATGAGCATGACAAAAAGCATTAATGCTTCTTTATTGGGTTAGCCTTCTTTCCACAAGAAAAATCCCACATGGCACCCACATGGCACCTATGTGCCACACCTCATGTGATCTCTTAACACAAGCAAAACATTATATAGAGATACAATCCATTTGGCGTAGACAATGTGGGACTATCTTTCTAGTCGCTAAGGAAAAACACAAATAATTCCCCATATATATATATGGGTTGAGTGTTCCCTGTAGTGATTGTCCATCATGCATTAGGATAGATGTCGCTACGACTTGAATCTTTTCGCATGGGTTAAATAAAGAAATGATACAAGAATGGACTAAGCCTTAAATTCTGCAGCATAACTGAAATTCTTCCCACTCACACAATGTCATCATCTGTGCTTCTGGCTGCACATTAAAGGCCTTGTGCCAGCCTAGTTTCGGTATATGTATCTTTGGTGTCTATAAAATTTTTCTCAAGAGACGACCTACATCTCTATCCATAAACTTTAGGTGAGTTCTTTTAAAGAATCTTTGGCATGAAGCATTCTGCTTCCTTATGGTGCTACACCGCTATGACATGGCCCAAAGTAGAGGCACTGTCTCATGTGGTGTTATGCCACTTATAGCATGAGGTCCAGCCTCTTTGTAGTGCCAAACTACCTAGCATGAAGCCTTTCGCTTCCTTGTGGTGTTACGCCACCGTGACATGGCTTACAAAGTCGAGGCACTACCTCATGTGGTGTTACCCACTGTAACATGAGGCCCTACCTCTTTGTAGTGTTGTCTATCACTCTTTATCGTACAACATTAGGCCCTCTTGCCTATGTACGGTGCTACGCTGCTATGACTTGGCCCAAAGCCAAGGCTTTATCCTCACTAGGTACCTCATGTGGTGTCACCCCACTGTAGCATAGAGTACTATGCTCCTCTGTAGTGATGTACTATCCGTGCTTCCTGTAAAGCAAGACATTCCAGACGTCCGATAACTCATTTAAGGCTTCCACGCAATTCTTCCACAGGACTTTGTTCTTTGTAAAGAACAATCAATAAACAATAGGGGTTCTGGGTTCTTAATCCCACAACATCCCAAAGGACTGCCCACTATTCCTGATATAATTCCAGTCAATGGTCCTTCTTTGAACTAAAAGTTAGATGCCTGGTAGATTTTTCTTTGAAGTAATAGCATAAAACTTATAGTAGAATTATAAAGACACATTACCAGAGTGTCTTCAATCCCATCTTACATGTTGTGTCCTCGACCAACTGGCGCTTGAGACCTTTGGTGAACGGATCTTCCATATCTCCTAGCTTCGAACATCAATTACGGAAATAAATCCTCTTTTAATAAGATCATTTACAGCTTTGTACGATAGACGCACAGTCCTCTTCTTGCCATTGAAGTGGTCATTTGATACCACTGCAATCGCCTGGTTGTCGCAGTATATTGATACCGTCGGTATCTGCGCACCAACCATTGGAAGATCATACATGAGCTTCCGAAGCTATTATGGTTCATCTGCTGCAGCCGTCAATGCATAGAACTCAGATTTCAAAGAAGAGTGAGATAACATAGTCTGTTTCTTCGACTTCCCCGATATAGCAACTCCGCCCTTGGAGAAAATAATCCTCATGTGGACCTTTCACTCTCTACTTCTGACCACCAGCTTGCATCATTGAAGCCTTCTACTACCTTTAGATTTTTGCAGTAGTACGGTGTATACTTTTGAGTCCTTTTGAGGAATCTCATAACCCTCTTCACAGCTTTCCAATGCTCCATCCCTAGATTGCTCGTGAACCGATTCAGCATCCCCACAGCAAAAGCTATGTCTGGCCTTGTGGCAGTAGTCGCATACATCATACTTCCAATGATGCATGAGTACTCCAGTTGTCTGACGCTTTTCCTTGGATTTGGCTTCAGCTTCTTGTCACACCTATCGAGTGTATCGATTCCTGGAAGATCCTGATACCCATAGCATGTGAGCATATTCTCATTGTAATGAGACTGTGACAATGTTACTCCAGTTTTTGTCCGGGTGATCTTTATCCCCAAGATAACATTAGCTTCCCCTAAGTCCTTCATGCTGAACTTAGATGAGAGAAACTTTTTTGTCTCAGTGACACTTGCTAGATCTTTACCCAAGATCAGCATGTCGTCCACGTAGAGACAAACGACAACTCCTCTTCCGTCAGTAATTTGTATACACACACTTGTCTGTCTCGCGGACCCATCTGTAGCCGTTTGATCTTATGACTTTATCAAACTTCTCATGCCACATCTTGGGAGCTTGCTTCAGACTATATAGAGATTTCACCAACTTATAGACTTTTTCTTCAAGGTCCTTGACGATGAATCCTTCTGGCTGTTGTATGTAAATCTCTTCGGTCAATTCACCATTCAAAAAAGCGGTATTAACATCCATCTGATGAATTACCAGCTTATGAATTGTGCTCAGAGTAATCAACATCCTAGTGGTCGTCATCCGCGCTATTGGAGCACATGTGTCAAAATAATCGATCCCATGCTCTGAAACCCTTTGGCAGCTAATCTTGCCTTCAACTTATCAACAGTTCCATTAGTCTTTATCTTCTTCTTGAATATCCATTTACATCTGACTAGATTTGCTCCTTCAGGCAGAATGACCAACACCCATGTGTTGTTAGAGGTTATCGAATTGTACTCATCATTAATAGCCTCCTTCCAGAAGACAGCATCTCTAGTCTTTATCGCCTCATCATAGGTAAGCAGATTTGCTAATATGATAGGTGACAAAATCCTCTCCGAAGTCCTTCTGTCTTCTCACTCGCTTAGATACAGGTTCTGCGAGTTCTGTTCAACAGTTGTTTCTGCAGCAACATCTTCTTGGACTACCTCTTCGTAAGGAACTTGAGCCTCCTGTGCACTAACATTATTCTTCGGAATGTCAGCAAGAACAATGTTCTTGTGCCTTGCAAATTTATCTTCAAAGAATTATGCATCGCGAGATTCAATGATATGACTTGACTCAATATCAAGGAACCTCCGAGCATCACTCTTATCAGCATAAACCAGGAATATAGCCTTTGCAGTCCTTGTTCCCAGCTTCTAAATCTTCAAATCTGGAAGCTTCACATACGCCAGACACCCCTACACTTCGAATGACAATCAATTTGGTTCTGACCATGAATAAGAGTTCATGAGAAGTGACTTCCGAAGTTACATGCGGCACTCTGTTCAATATAAATGTAGCCATAAGCACTGCTTCACCCCAGAAGCAATTTGGAAGACCCGCAGACAACAACATTGAGTTCATCATCTCTATTAATATTTTGTTCTTCCTTTATGCAACATCATTTTATTGGGGAGTACGGAGTAGTTGTCTCGTTGATAATTCTATGTTCTCTACAGAACGATACGAATTTATGAGACCTATACTCGCCACCTCGATCACTTCTGAGTCCCTTGAGTTGTTGTCTAGTTTGACGCTCGGTTTCAGTCTTGAAGTCCTTAACCTTCTAAAACGCTTCATCATTAGACTTGCGCAGATAAACGAATGCGTACTTTGAGAAGTCGTCGATGAAAGTAATGAAATACTTTATCCCGGCCTCTGTGGAGAACTGTTTGAAGTCACAGATATCTGAGTGCATCAACTCCAGAAGATCTGTACTTCGATTTACCCACTTGAACGATTTTTTTGTGATCTTTGTCTGCGTACAGACCTCACACTTCTCCAACTTCTTATCCCCATATTTGGAGATTAGCCCTAGACTAGACATATTGTTTATTCTTTTACAATGAACATGACCTAGTCTATTATGCCACAACTAAGAGAATAACCAGAAGAAGAAACTGCATTCACTATCTCCATAGGAGTTACAAGTTGAAATTTGAACATTCCTTCGGTACAAAAGACCTTCCCGAAGTATGTTCATTATAGGACATAACGACTTGACCAGCGTTAATGTCCATCCTCAAGCCTACGTTATAGAGCAGGCTTCTAGAGACCAGGTTCTTGGCTATAACAGGTACACGCTTTACATTCTAAAGCGTCAGCGACTTTCCCGAAGTCAGTTGCAATACCACCGTCCCGATCCCGAGTACTTCAGCTAGTGTCTGGTTCGCCACCATAACCTTCTCAGAAACAGGTTGGTACATGGTGAACCACTCCTTCTTTGAACAAATATGACACGAGGCCCCAGTATCTATCCACCAGTCTGTGTCAATCGCAGCTGAGTCAACCTGCGCAATCATAGCAACAAAGATAGCCTCACCTTGCTCCTTTTGTTTTGGTTTTTCTTTACAGCTCCTCTTCCAGTCGTCTTTCTTGCCACAGTTGAAACAAGTCTTAGGTTCTTTGGACTTGGGCTTCAACTGAGCCGAATTCACCTTCAGATGGTGAACGTCTATCTTCTTTTGGTAGGAAGCATTCTGTTTCCCTTTAGAATTTCCTACTTGCACCATATTCGCCTTAGCCATCTGCTTGGACAAGGCGTCTACTTTGAGTTGAGCCCTCAACTCGTCTTCAACATATATTAAGTGCAAGAGGCATTCCAGATCCACTTCCATCCTCTTGTGGTGCATGTCCGTGATGAAGTTGCTCTACCGAGGTGGGAGCTTGACGATAATACCCCCGACGACAAAAGTATCGACCAAGGGCATGCCGTCAACTGCCAGCTTCTGATGTAACTTGAGAAACTCCTTGACTTGAGGCAACATGGTTTCGTCCTCCTCAAACCGCATCCTCTAAACTTTTTCGATCACGTTGATCTTATTTCTGTTCTCATCTACCTTGTAGAGATTCTCTACAGACTCCCAAACGTCCTTTGCATTGACCGTCTTGCTGTATGACTCCGCCAGAGTGTCCTCCATCGAGTTCTGGATCAACAACTTGTAGAAGTTGGTATCCCGCCTCCACTTCGACTGTAAAGTCATGGCTTCAGCAATCCTTCGAGCATTTTCACCCTCTGGAATCAAAGGCTCAAGATCTGTCAACACATAGTCGACGCTCATGTGAAGATTAAGGCTCACTTTTCTTTTACAGATGTTGTAATGCTCCCGTCAAACTTCTTAAGTTTAAAACTTGTGTTGAGAAGTTGTGCACGGTTGTTCTCCATCAGATATGAATCATACTTTGAGATTGTTATTCCCGAAATAGATCGTTAGATGGAAATCTCGATCTCTTAGAAAGAGAGAGATAGATGCTCGTTCTATTAGTGAGATATGAGGTTGATGATTCGGTCTCTACGAGAACACGAGTTTATAAAATGCAACTTAGATGGCAAAATAAAGATCACCGTAATTCTGCTGGAGTGACTAAGATCACCGTTGTTATGTTGGGGTGATTAAGATCACCATTGCTCAAAGCAAGATTCACCCTATTGCGATCTGCTCCCAGGAACTATCATGTTCGAAAGAACTTCTGGAACGCTCGTTGCCACCTCCTTTGGGGTACTCGAAGAACTCCAATGGCAGCGGGCATAACTCTCTTCGTTAAACCTTTTTTGAGCGTAAAAATTCAATGAAGGCATGAAGAGAGTATTTATAGAGGAGGGCCGAAACTCTCATCATAATCTTGGACGTAACTGATTGCGAAAAGATAAGAGCAAATAATAGAAAGATTTGAATGAATTAAATTCAAATTCCACAAAAGTTGGATCTGATTAATTGACACAATCTTTCCATAATCGCTTAAATCTTCCAATCAGCCATATTATTAATCGCCTGTGCCCCTTAGCCCCCTCAGCCTGTCAACGTTCGTGTAGCTGCAAAGCACCACAGCCGCGCAGCAGCATAGCAACACAGCATCATCGCAAGTACGCCATGCAACACAGCATTGCAAGCGCACTGCAGCCCCGCGGCTCCTATACGTGCACCTGTGCGGCCCCTGCGCATGCATCTGCACATGTGACTCGCGCACAAGTGCGCAAGATGCCATGCGCCGATGCTAAGTATTAAGTACAAAGTGCACCAACAAAGCACCATCTTGAGCCCGAGCCCGAGTCTGAGTCCGAGTCCGAGTCGCTAAGCCCCTTCGGGGCTTAGCTCCATAGAGAAATTATCCCATGAGCATGACAAAAAGCATTAATGTTTCTTTGTTGGTTAGCCTTCTTTCTACTAGAAAAATACACCCACATGGCACCCATGTGCCACACCTCATGTGATCTCTCAACACAAGCAAAGCTTTATATAGAGAAACAATCCATATGGGCTAGGCAATGTGGGACTATCATTCTAGTCTCTAAGGAAAAACACCAACAACATATCCAAATATATTTTGCCTAAAGTGTAACACCCCAGTCCTAAAATACTTAGGACTAAGTACGTAGACATGCCAGCTGCATAGTATGAGTATACTCCAATATATGGAATCCTCGTATGTATACATAAACTATAAAATGCAGTAAACTATGATAACTAAATCTCATCCAAAGAAATAAAGAATAATAATATAATCACTATGAATTTATCATTTGTACATGTAGTTGGGCGGAGACAAATCCACTACCAACTAATTGAATAAGAAAAATATACAAGGAATTGATCGATAAAGATGGCAAGATGAACCAGGTGCAATCATCTTCGAAGGAATAGAGAGGATCATGGCTTTGGCTAGAACATCTGTGAAAAGTTATAAAGCACACACCAAGAGAGATCACCAGGTCCTCAGAGGGACGTAAGAAGATACGTGAAGAACATGCCATATAAACTATGATATAATAGAAAATAAAAGGATGCATGCAATAGGGTGCCTACCAGTTCTACAGTGATAATGCAGTTAAGAACAAACCTTCAACGCATGGGCACTCTGGCTCCAGGAACTCGGTATGGTCCCACCAGGATACCAGGGACCTCAAAGCATAACATTCATCGAATGTCAGAGGCCAGCAGAATCAGGAATAGAAAAGTGTATACGTGGCCCATACGTTAAGGAACCGTCCTCCCCATCCAATGCCTAATAGGGTCACATCCATGTCCCAAAGGAACCTCTAGTAACTGCCAAGTCCACTAGCATGCAATTCTATTGGCAGTTACTCCTAACCGTCGTACCCCTCATACGTATCGGTGGCCAGCCGACTACGCGAGTACGCATCGTACATGTGACTCACATCACGTGGTAATCATGTATCAAGGCCATATGAGATATGCCAATACCTCATCAACAATGGGTGGTCACTAGGACTAAGCCAAATGCAAGAGAATAAAGCCAAAAGCAGTAAAACGACCGATGGAGTCACTTGTACCCAAGTGTGACTTGGACGCACAGTGATATAATACTAATAATAGATAAGTAATGTTGAATATAAATAACTGAAAATAAGAATAAGTAAATCACAGAGTAAGGTGGTAAGGTATCTTGCCTTGCGGTGCGGAAATGACAATCCAACAATCAAGTACGTCGGTAGTGAAATCTCAAAATCCACGAACGGCTTCGGATGCTGAAACAAACATCAAGAACGTTCTCGGTGTAAATATATATCTAAAAAAATACCTGTCGAGAAGTCCAATTCTGGAACAGGAGCAAAATCGTAATGTCGCGGGTCAAAATAATGTCCGTCGTTGGACCTATTTTGTACCAAAACGTGTGCCAATGTCTATGGTCTCTAAAGTCGTCAAACTACATATCTACGGGTCCAGTTTGAGAGGATGAGCCCAACTGTGTCCAAAGTTGGATTCTGGCGGGCAGTGCACAATTTTTTCCGTTGGAACGGATTACGGGGCCCGCCAAATAGGCGTTCCGGTCGACCTTCTCAGAATAGGACCAAACTTGGCACACCAGATCAGAAAATTGATTCGGTCCTGCTGGCACAAGTTTGTCTCGATTTAACAAACGTGCACAAAGTAATTAGAGAATTTGCAAAAAGGTCGATACGGTAAATTTCGACGAATACGCATCAAATTCGTCGCGCACACGCAACCAATTTAAATTTCGTCAAAGCCCAAACGTCAGTGAAGTAGATACGCACCTTTCGATGCTTTCGGTTCACGATCACGCGGTTTGACGGGATGCACCGTATCGGTATTTTTTTATGTTTTTTAAAACAGATTTCTTATTTTTTTCTAATTTTTATCTGATTTCTATTACTGTATAAACAACTAGAAATCGAACTACTAATGTGGTTTCAATCTAGGTTAGGTTGTCTTTGAATATGTTCAAACAAATTTTCAAAACAGGTGATGGTTTGGTCAGGAATCTCCTTCCAAACAAGGATTTTAGAGTAGTTTCTGATATTCCAAAAACCAATTTTTCTCGAGTTTTGCAGCTCAATTTACGGTCAATCTAGTACATTTCCGAGGTGATCTATTTGACAGATAATGAAGAGGATGATGTTCTAACATGTGAAATTGGTTCACGAAACAATGGAGCGACAACAAAGGAAGGTCACTACAAACTTGTCCTGGTGCTACAGCCGCAACTGCTGTTGTGATTGTTGCGCCTCGCTGCTGCCGTGGCTGTCGCACATGGGTGCGTGTGCACGGTTGGCCGGCGGCCACCGTGACGGCGGCGCGCGGGCGGAGATCGGCCTGAGGTTTGGGATTTAGGGTTTTGAATTTTTTTAAACGATATATATAATTTTTTATTTTTTTATTTTATTTATTTATATATATATATATATATATTGGATGAAGGGGTCGGTGTCACGACCCGTACCCTGAAGAGGGGCACGAGAACGCGGTTACGTCCAGCCTACGATGCAGTATCGGCGGTAGAACGCTGTATAGGGTCTGTAAATACTACGACTAAAACAGATAAAGGTACCTGTACAGTACATACTCTCCGAATGGAGGTGACATAGCAATACAGTCTCAATCATAAATATAAAACTAAGGTAGATAACATGGAAAGAAAATATGATAGATAAAGCAGGAAATGAGTCCAAGATCCACACAAGTCCAGAGCTATACAGAACAACCCAGAGAATCACATAATATATGAAAACTACTACAGTCTAAAATCCAAAGCTGGATCGCAGTCCAGGCAAGCCTAACAAGCGCTAACTACTTAGGGAGTATAAAATCTAGTAGCCAATCTATCACGCCACAGCCCTGACCTGAGTCTCCATCTGTATCAGAGACATCTGTAAAATTGTCAACGGTATTCTGTCGGAAAAATGAGCAAGTACAAATACCAACAGCAGTTCCATATGAATTGACAAAAACTATAAGTGACAGTATAATGAAATACAAGACAAAGATATAGGCGACTTGGGAACCATTTGAATGCCGAGTTACAATTCTTGAACCAAACAAGGACCGGGGTTGTAACCCTTCTTTCAAACATGACTTAGTCTCAAATCATGGTACAGTATAAAGGCAGGTAGAGCATATGAGTAAATAAAATCATAGCATGGTGAGAAGTACAGAAAGTAAAGCTGAACTGGATATAAGATACGACAATAAATGTAAAATATGATTTGAATTATTAGAGCGATATGTGATCGGCTAGGGAGTCAAGGTAGAGTTATCCACTTGGCCCGGCAATCTGCGGTAACCTCAACGGAGAGTCATGCCGTCCAACTTGGATAACTGGTACATGGGGTATCTGCTACACCCTACGTGAGGCGAGGGTGGCGCTAGCAAAATAGTGACAGGAGGCTTTGATCACATAACCACTAATAATTCCTCCATGCCCGAATAGTATCACGGATCCGGACATGGCACGTCATGACACAGGGTTCAAGAGCAGGTGATCAGCCCACTCCCAAATCAATGTCTATATAAGTACAGGAAATACGGAAATATCACATACCCATATACCAAAAAAGTCTAGGAATAACATCTCATGACAGGATCCGACGTATACTAGTCCGTGAACCGTCGTGTCCGGAATCATGTAAGACACTACAACTGAAACGGATATAGTAGATATCAAGACAATAAAAACTATCAGTGAATGTACTCGCTTGTGGTCCTGAGCTGCTAAGGTGAACAGACGCTCAGAGTAATCACAGACCTAAAATAAGATACTATGAGTCAAACAGGGTTTCATACTGAAAAATAAAACTAATTTAAGTCATGAATGCAAGTCTAAGTCAACACTAGGTCAATCTAGGTTAAATTGAGTCATACTAGGTCATATTAGTTCATACTAGGTCATACCAAGTTACTGGGAGTCAATCCAAATCAAACTAGGTCAATCGGGGTCAAAGGTTGACTTACAGTTGACTTTTGGTCAACTGGTCAACCTTGGTCAACACTGGTCAACCTTGGTCAACTCTGGGTCAACCCTAGGTCAAACTAGTCTAATGTTGACCAACTGTTGACTTTTAGTCAACTGGTCAACTCTGGTTTGGTTTCGGTCAAATCTAGTCGCTTAAAGGCTAAGTTTGACTCTCGGTTGACTTTTGTTGACTTTTGGTCAAAATGGTCAACCGACGTCAAAACTAGTCTATGAGCACTATATTTGATCATTACCAACCAAGAGAACCAAGTTCTAACCCTATCTTAGACTCCAAACTCAAATACCCTATTTCTAGGTAAAACCTATATTACCCTACCAAGGTAAATCCCGATACCTTACCCAATACCAAGGAAACCCCGCTAATATCCAAGATACTAGCCTAGGCTCCTTAGGGTAGCTAGATACCATCCTATCTAGGGTTTACCTACCAAGAAATATGGGTATCCTAGGTATCTAACCTATTTTGAACATGTGTTAGTCATCCTACCCCTTTACCTTACCAACATCATGAATTATCCTCACATCACTCTAGCACTTACCCACACCACTCACTCACACACAACGCTCACATATATCACATTCATATAGGCTTTCCTATAGGTTTACACATAGGCTAATACCTATAGGCTACTAGCTACACATAGGCTCACACACTAACTCTCTACACACAAACATATAGGCATAAATAGGATACATGTATATAGGCTCAAGGGACTGATTTTGAGGGTGAAGTATGGACTGATTTGAAGTGGATTGAACCAAGAGTGCGAACAAAGCAATGTGGTTACAAGGACTGAACAAACATAACTAAATCACTAAGAGAGGCAGGGCAGAGCATAGGCTAGAGTCATTTAGCCAGGGACTGAATTAAAGAGTCTGAACAATAGAGGATAGTAGGTAATGCATTTATGGACTGAACATGAATAATTTGGCTAGGCATATAGAAGAATGTGGCAGAACAAAAATTGTATACTAGGGACTGAATATGAAAAGATGGGGATTGATCAACAAAACTGGACAGGGCTAAGTGAGACACTCATCCTCAACTGATACCACATGGACTGAAATTTGGATGGTGTTAAGGGGCTAAAAATCTGGACAGCCATGGGCTTGTTTAGGACTGTTTTAGGAAAATATGGACTGAACTTTAGGGGCTAATAGGACTGAATTTGAGGCTAATGTGGACAGCTATATGTGGGCTAATAAGGGGACTAAATGGACTGAAATGGAGTGGTTTTAGTGGTGGTGTTAAGGCTGAATGTTGGGGCAAACAAGGACTGCATATGTGACAGTTGAAGGGTTGTTAAGTGGCATGTTTGGACTGAAATTTGAAGCAAAGGAGGAAACAGCAATGGCTGATTTCAGGGGGTCTTGTTAGGACTGATTAGGACTGTTATGTAGCTGTGTTTGGGCAGGAATGGGGGGAGCAAGGAATGAAATTTGTGGACTGATAATTGGTGTAAAGGACAGCCAATAAGGAAGGTTTTGGGGACTGATATTGGCAGGAAAGTGCTGCTGTCCTGATGCTGTTAGGAACAACAGTACCCCCTCTCTAGCACCACTCACTACTCTCATTCCCCTCTCTAATTCAACACTCAAACCCCTCTCAATCTCTCTCACACCAACTCTCAAACACCACACATACACTCTCTAAACTAACACAAACACACACAGCTACTCTCCTACTTGGCCGACCACTATACCCCATCCAAACACAAAGCCACACACCATATATATATATATATATATATATATATATATATATAAATATATATATATATATATATATATATATATAATTTATATATAATATAATATCACCATATATATACAATATAGATTAGATAATATGATACAATATGATACTTAGGAAAATACATCCCTAAACACATAAAAAATATGGAATTAAATATTAAAACATCATTAAATAATATTAATAATTCACATGTGTCCTAATAGGGGTTTTCCCACTAGGACACGATCCTACACATAGGACACCTCTACAAGTGTCCTAATGGACACGAAATGGACACAAATGGAGACACAACCATGGGGGTCATTCCTATGGGTCAAAATCATCCTAATGCATGAGAGAAATAAGAAAAAGATGGGATTTATACCTCCCGGTAGCTCGGATCGAAGAAAAAGCTTCCCGATACGCCACCGACACGTCGGAATCCCAAACGGACACGAACGAGCTCCGAATCCTCTCAAACTTGGGTAGCTTCTTCCTTGGCTTGAATAGAGAAGGAAAGAAGAAGGTGGGATGGAAAAATGGAAGGATTTGGTGGAGGAATGATTAGGGATTGCTCTCTAAATCAATTTGGGGAAGAACAAGAGAGAGAATGGAAGAGGAGATAATGATGAATAATGGAGGCTATTCTCTCCTAGGTGGCCGGCCATGGGGTGTTATGTGGCACATTATGAAAAGACAAAAATTGCCCCTACACTAATCTATTTACTAATACATTGGAAAGGTTTAAGTCGGGGGCTAGTTTAGTCATTCTAACACGCTAATCTAATTAATCCTAACCAAAATAAATTAGTCTAGTCACTAACTAAAATAATTAACATGTGGGCCATGGCTAACTAGTATGTGGGCCTCACTAGAGTCAACACTACCCCGGATCCCCGATACAAGTCGGATTGAGTTGAAATTCGAATCCGACTCAAATAATCCCAAAATAATATCATAAATAAATAAATAATTTCAAAAATATTCTAAAATGAAAAATAATAAAAATACCCCTGCTTCTGAAAACTGGGGGTGACAGTCGGGGCTTCTCTTCTTTGGGGAGGGCTCGAGTGAACAGTGCACCCCCCCTCGCGGGTACTGTTGACCTAGGTATTTTTGTTTTGTTTTCTTTCTTCTTATATATATATATATATATTATATAATATATATATATATATATATATATATATATATAGATTGATCACGGATTTTGCGGAGATATTTCTCTTGCGAATCTTGGGCGATCGGAGGTCTAGGGAGCGGATGGCTGCACTGCGGGGGGCTCCACCCCCCTGGCCCTGGAGCATTGTTACGGATGGTGGATCAGGCGAGGTCGTCCGACGACGACGACCGAGGGGGAGGTTCGGCTGCCGGGGGGGTTCCGCCCCTGGTATCCATAGCGGGCCTTCTACCGATAGCGCTGAGATGGGGCCGCTTGTGGCTTCTTCGGCTACGTCGGTTCAGGCAACGGTGGCAGGCGGTGGGAAGGATGATCCATCGCGTAGGTCTTTTACAGCGGTGGTGGGCCGCTCCGCGACGGCTTCGGCGGGTGGTTCGTCGAGGGTAGCCTTCCGTCCAGCCATTGCTGTTGACGGTCGGAAGGTGGTCGTCTTCTCCCCGTCGGACATGGAGGCCCTCACGACGCCTTATGCGTTGGACCTTATTGGAAAGTTTGCACGATGGAGACTTCCGATTGCGGCCATTAAGAAGGATCTTGCTTCGCGGGAATTCAGGGATTTGATTGAAGTGAAGGCCATTGATGATCGTCACGTCCTCATACGGTCTCATGTCGAGAGCGATTTTCTTTGGCTTCGATCTAAGGACTATTGGTTCGTTGGACGGGTCCCGATGGTGTTATTTAGGACTTTGGTGGATTTTTTGCCGATGAGAGAGGATCCTCGAGTTCCCATCTGGGTTGCCTTCCCCGGGCTTCCCCACTGCATGTTTGATACCAATGGTTCTCACCATCGCTTCTGGTCTTGGCACTCGCTTTATATGGACCGTGCTACGGCTTCCTTTTCCAGGCCGGGTGTAGCTGGGGTTCTGGTTGAAGTGGACGTTAGCAAACCGCTACAACATGAGGTATTCTTCCAACTTCCTGATGGCATCCATTCGCAGCCGGTCGTTTATGAGGAACTCTACTCTACTGTGCTGCATGCGGCCTTCACGGCCACGTAGAGAGTGATTGTGTTCGACCCCAGGTGGAGACGCCTTCGGTGGGCGTAGCAGAGAGGCCGCCCGTCATCGACTTTTCTTCTCCTGGCGTAGCGTTAGAGGAGGATGGTCCGGTGCGTGGACGTGGGGTTAGCAGGGGTCATCGGCGTCGACGATCAAGGATAAGAAGGGGAAGGAGACACGGCAGGTGTGGAGGCGCATCTAGGGGCGTGATGCTAGCAGTGGGTCTACGCAGCTCGGTTTGCGAAGGAGTGAAGGCAATCGCGCGTGTTCCGTTCTGCCATTCTGGCATGGGGGAGTCATCTTCGGGCCAGCTGGCTTTATGGTCGGATGACGGGCGCCCCATGCAGGGGGAATACAGCGTTCCGGGTTCTTGTTTGGACTGGCAGACGGGGCCAGAGCGGGGTATTCTTTCCATCGCTTTATCGGACCTTCTATCATTATTCATAGTCAGCTGGGACAAGGAGTCATAGCGGCTGGTTCTGACACTGAAGAATGCAGCTTGGTGGTGTGGAGGATCCCGTCCTCGGTCTATCTCCGTCTGGGGTGATGATCCCTCTCCGGGCGATGATTTGGTTTCTTTGCCTGAATATAGAACTTCCATTATCCCTCTGGAGGGTCGAGAAGATGGCTGGCAGATGGTACCTTTCAAAAAGGTGGCTGGTAAGCGAAGGAAGTCGATGGCACCTCAGTCGGATCGACTTCTTTGATCACATGCTTCCGGGTTAGGCGGGACCCCCAGAGGGCCCATGGTTAACTTCTTATTTGGAATGTTCGGGGGACGGCGAGCAAATCTACTATATCGTCTCAGGTCCTTGTGTCGGACCAACTCTATCCAGGTTCTTGCTATTATCGAGCCCAAGGTGATATCCTCTAAGCTCCTTTCTTATCAATTGAGGTTGGGTTTTGATGCTACTTTTTGCAATGAAAAGGGAAATATTTGGTTTCTCAACAAGTCGGTATTGGGCTCAACTGTATTGATTCCTGTGATCAGGCTATCACGGTACTGCTTTCTCTGAGCTATTTTTCGGATCCGGTGCGGTTGTCTGTTGTTCATGGTGCAAGGACACGACAGGGAAGAAGGCATCTTTGGCGGCACCTTCTGGACGTCCAAGCCAGGGACATTGCCTTGTCCTGGGCTGTGGGCGGGGATTTTAATATCATTACTTCTCCGGACGAGAAATTTAGAGGCCGCTTCTTGACACGCTGGCCATCGAACACTTCCTCCACTTCCAGTTGGCTGCCGGGCTCTCTGATGTTGGTTTCAGAGGAAGCACATTTACTTGGGTGAATGGTCAGTCTGGGGTAGATCGGTAGGGATCCGCCTTGATCGTATGCTCGCGACGGATAGTTGGATGGATGGAGTCCAGGTCTCCTGCGAGCATCTCAAACGGGCAGAATCTGATCATGCTCCACTCTTGATATCCTGCCAGCCAGCTTCTTCCATACAGCATCGAGGCTTTCGTTTCCTCAACTTTTGGACATCTCATTCTGACTTCCTCACGGTGGTTGCCCGGGCGTGGGAATCCTGTTGGCATTATGATGTGCTAGAGCGTCTGGGCATGCGCTTGCGGACGGTGGGACAGGTCCTGGCCGGATGGAGCAGATCTACTTTCGGAGACATTTTTCAGGAGGTCGCCAGGCAGAGGACGTTGCCTTGGCGGTGGAAGAGGATTATGATCTTCATCCTTCGAGAGGGGAAGGGCTTCCTGGATGGAGGCTGTAGCCAGACTGAAGCAAAAGGTCCAGGTTGAGGAGTCTTTCTAGAAACAAAAGGCCAGACTGAAATGGGACCTGGAAGGAGATAAGAATACTCGATTTTTCCATGCGTGCACCCGGAGCAGGCAGCGAAAGGCGGCTATTCAGAAAATTATTCGTGTTGATGGTTCAAAACAGGCTCTGATGCGGAGGTGGCGGCGGAGGCTTCCTTATTCTACTCTAAGCTGTTCCGGGCCGAGTCTACCTCCGACGATGATGCCTTCCTCGATGTCATCTCCAGCATTATCTCTGTGGAGGATAATTTTTATCTTGTCCGTTGTCCGGATAGATCAAAATTATTGGAGATTGTTCATGGGATGGACCCGTCTAGTGGCGCCGGGCCGGATGGATTTTCTGGGAGATTTTTCTATTCTTGTTGGGATATTATGCTGCTGACGTAGAGGAAGCCACTGGCTCTTTTTTCTTGGGTGCCCGCCTTCCGGACTCCATATCCGATACTTTCTTATTCCTTATCCCCAAAGTCGAGCACCCGAGGGATTTTTCAGATTTTGTCCTATTAGTCTTTGTAATTTCTGTAACAAGATAATTTCTAAGATTCTTGCTTGCAGGTTACGGATTTTCTTCCCAAAATCATTTTCCGGAGCAAAGTGCTTTTGTTAAAGGGAGACAGATTGTTGACAATATCATCATTGCCCAGGACATGGTGGCATCTATGAGGGAATCCAATCATGGTGGCAACGTTACAATCAAGCTTGACATGCAGAAGTCTTATGACAGAGTTAATTGGCATTTCCTCCTGCGTGTTCTTCGGAGTTTTGGCTTCAATAAAGCCTTCTGTGATCTCATTTATCGTCTCCTGCCGGACACCCTGTATGCGGTTCTTCTCAATGGCGCTCCTACTGACTTCTTCCCGCGTCTAGAGGGATCCGTCAGGGGGACCCTCTCTCCCCCGCTCTTTTATTATTGTCGCGGAGATGCATTCTCGGAACCTCAAGCTTCTTCAAGACACAAATCGGAGATCTTCTTTTCATACTCCGATTGGAGGACCGCGTATCTCGCACCTGGCCTATACGGATGATGTCCTTATCTTCACTTCGGAGGATATTGCTGGCTTGCGTGCTCTTCAGCAGGTGTTGCATCGTTATGAGGCTGTATCAGGTCAGAAGATTAATTATTCCAAATCTGCCTTTTATACTACGACTCCATTGGCCGAGGCTTGTGCACGGACTATCTCTAATCTATTTGGATTTTGCACCGGTACTCTGCCACTTTCTTATTTGGGCTGTCCTTTAACGTGCGGGAGACGGAATGCGGGGATGTTCAGTAATTTGCTTGATAAAATCAGATCGAAGCTGACGTGATGGCAAAACAAGATACTATCTCCTGGGGGTAAGCTGGTTCTTATTAAAAATGTTCTCACCTCTATTCCTATGTATACGTTGGCAGCATGTTGCCCACCCCGGGCTATTATTAGGGCGATTGAGAGGATGTTTGCGACTTTCTTTTGGAGAAGCAAGGATGGTATCGCTAAGAGGAGTTGGTTGGCGTGGCATTCGCTACTCGGACTAAATCTGAAGGGGGTCTTGGGATCAAGTGTCTAAATGATATTATGGATGCCTTCTCTATGAAATTATGGTGGAAGTTGCGTCATGGGAGGGGACTTTGGGTGGAGTTCCTTAAATCAAAATATTTTCATAAGCGTCATCCTTGCAAAGCCTTCATGACTTCCAAGTGTTCTCCCATTTGGCGACGAATTTTGCGGGGAGGAAATTGGCGGAACCGTATATATCTTTCAGACTTGGCCGTGGCGAGCGCTCAGCGAGGTACGAAGCGTGGATCCCGGGGGGTCTCAGGCTGGGTCGCGTTGCTGATCCGACGGTCGATGGCGTGGCAACAGGGGCCAGGCGAGGAACGGGGAGACGGACACGGGTGCGGTTGCGGACCCAGGCGCTGGCGCCTGCAGTTTTTGGCCTGGCAGGCCAATCCTCGGCCAGCATTGGGGAACGAGTCGGGGGGGCGGGCGCTGATTCGGCGGCTCCTTGCAGCGTCGGGCGCACCCCCCGGAGCGTGTAGCGGCGGGTGGTGGCATCGGGGAGCTACGACGGTCGGCCATATTGGCCGAAGGATGGTGCCTCATCCTCATCGACCGGTGATTGTGAGAGCACTATCGGAAAGGGAAAGGAAGATCCGAGATTATAGGGCGAGAGAAACTCTGACAATGGCGGGTCTGCCATAACCGGCTTTCCACTGATGACAACATTCAAAAGATTGGCTTCCATCTGGCATCCAGGTGTCATTGCTGCCAGGCTGGGCACGGGGAGACTCTTCAGCATATTTTCTTCCACGGGGATCTTGCTTTGGAGGTATGGTCTGTCTTCCGGGATTTCTTCAAGGCACAGATGCATCGTGATTTTTTGGCCTTCCTTCAAAGATGGTGGCGTGGCCCGGACAGTCACCATCGGAGATCCTTGGCCGGTGCGATTATATGGGTGTTTTGGAAGAACCGGAACAAGCATCGCTATGAGGGACGTAGTGCTGGTGCTGCTTTCTTGGTCCGGGAGGTGAAGCGACAGTTTCAGAAGTCGCTTTCGGGTTGTCGTCACCTTCCGCCTATTCCGCATTGGGCGTTTGATTAGTGTTTTGTTTGCTTTTGTTTTTCTTTGTTACCTATGAGGTCGGATGTACTCATTACCCTCTTTTTCAATAAAGGTAACGGTTCCATTATATATATATATATATATATATATATATATATATATATATATATAATATATATATATTATAATATATATATATATCATTTGAATAATAATATTTTAAAATATTTAAAAATCCTTAAAAATCAAAAATATCTTTTAAATGATAAAATATAAATTGTACCCCAATATAGCATTAACGAGTACTAGATATTACCAAATATTAAATTCTTTTCCACAAATATTCCAACTGTCAAAATATAAAAAAGTTAAATAACATTCTTAATATTTTCTAAAATTTAACATAAAATATTTTCTAAATATTTGGGTGCCTGATTTTGGACTGAGTACTTATATGGGCACATAGCGTAGAATTACTTGTTACCTTCGATATAAAATAAACCTAAATAAAATAATTCAAGTGTATTAGAATAATAAAAAATATATACTGGGAAAAGTAGTAATTTAAATTAATAAAATCTTTTAAAATGTTGGGATTTTACATAAAGCTACATCAAAACTCGATAGTATTGATGAGGGTTGAGAGTTAATATTTTTATTATTCTAACATATCACAATGCACAAGTTGAAGGTTGATTTCATGGACCAAGAACAGAATTCATGAAGAGGTATGTTTTTTTAATCCATTTAAAATGAGCGCTATACATGATTTGATTGTTGTATTTCTATAATACTAGCTATATTAAAGTTTTTGCAACTTGTACGATTTTTTTTAAAATTTTCTTAAGGATTGAGGGTTTATATATATTTATATCATTCTAACAATTCTAAATTGTATCAACTCTTTAATTTATGCATAATTAAATCTTAACGATTGTGTTTCTGAGGACACTTCATTCGAGAGTGGTAAAGAAATAGTCCTTGGTTGTCTCCTGAGACGGGAATGTGTCCTTGCTCACTTTACATAGAATGAAGACAAACAAGAAGACGACACTTGGGCAATATAGTAGAGTCAAAGTACCAGCTTGTGCTCTTCGATTGTTTGATATATAGTTGTAAAAATGGTGCCGAACCACCGTAGAAAATTCGTTTGATAGTTGTAAACATGGTGCCAAACACAGTAGCCGTCCTCAGAAAGATATAAGGAAGAAAAAAAACTTTCAAGATGAATTAAACAGTTTACTTTACACCATGTCATAACCGAACATAAAAGATCACAAAGAAAAGGAAGAAAAAAAAGGCAACAAAAAAATGGGTTGCTATCTAGACTTGTTGCATATGATATAATCGAGACATGACATGTATGGCGTAACTATTTAAACATGTTGTGTATGGAAACGATGCAGTCATTTTCTTGTATGATCTACGAAGAGACCCCAACAAACTTAAATGTCCTGAAGTTTAAGATACTCTGCTAACTGTTGTCTACTGCAATCCAAACGTTAAAACAACTTTACAAGCCCAATGATCACAAAGTGTGGGATTAGATACGTTGGATCGAATACAAAAAAGCGGTAATTTCTATGTCCCAATTACGAACTATTTGCATGGTCTATGAGCTCAACATCAAGAGGCAAGGAGATACAAACGTCTCAATTTGTTGCATTCCCTTTGATTGTTACAAACGTGGTGTCGGTATGTAGTGTTCGACACTCGGTACCGTCAGTAGCCGTCCTGACTCCTGAGCTTGCTCAGAGTCAGAGAGACAGTATAAAATAAAACTACACCTCCTCCATTCCTATATATCTAAGCTTACTCGATCAGCTTAGCTTAGTACTCTGATCAGTTGTAGCAAGTAAAGATAATGAAGTGCTCCTCCCTTTTCCTCCTCTTTATTCTTCTAGTTGTAGACTTCCACTCCTCGACTTACATGCTCACCGAGGCCGCAAGTGCAACACTGACCCTCAATGGCTTTGCCAAGGGTGAAAGCGGTGGGGGTGCGTCTGAGTGCGACGAACGCTACCACAACGACAACACCTTGATCGTCGCCCTGTCGACGCACTGGTTCAAGGGGATGTGCGGCAAGAAGATCGCAATTCACGGCAACAAGCACACTGGTAGCAACCGTGGTGGATGAATGCGACCAAAGGAGAGGTTGCGCCGACAACATTGTAGACGGCTCCGAGGAAGTCTGGAAAAAATTGGGTGTCCAAAAGGGATCGGACAAGTGGGGGGAGATGCCCGTCACTTGGAACCGCGCCTGAAGCAAATGAAATCCACACGTGCATGTCAAGTACCATATGCATCTCCTTAGTGTCTTTCTTTCTTTCTTCCTTCCTTTTTTGTTGTGGTTAATAAGTAAGCCAGCCAACTATTGCTTGTGCCTGGTAAGTAAGCTTAAAATACTATCCAGGAATGAATAAAGATGCATGAAATATATGGGAATGTGCCTTAATTTTGCTCACTTTGTATGTTATTGAAGGTCTCCTACAAGTCCTCGATGACTAAATTAACCAGACTTTGGTTATTAAAACAGTAACAAAACCGCTGATGAAATTATAAGCAGAATGAATTGCTATAAGAAATTGAAGTTGTGTAAAACCGCTGAAGTCGCACATAAGCTGCTGAAAAGAATGTTGCTATTATTGGCAGAACAGTTTGCTGGGATGGTTCGATATGTGTTACTCAAAATAAGATTCAACTTTCTCCTCGTCGATTCTCTTTCAGGAAACAACGAGTTTCTATGGAACAATGTATCAAACTTCTGAATCCCTCCTGATATCACATTCCTTCTTAGAAGGAAGCATTGGAGCTTTAAGCAGAAACTGGATACTAGAAAGTAATAGTTCTCTTCTCTTCAAAAGAGTATAACTGTCCACAAGAATTAGGAGTATAACTGTTGGTGGTGCTGCTCTTGTTTCATTCAAAAACCAAGCTCCTCACAAATGTTTAGTCCCACATCTGTGGGCCGATTCGATTCCATCTTCGGATTCGGATCAAAACTATAAAACTTTTGCTATTCATTGGCATTTGACCACTTTAATTCCTACTTAAATTTTTAATGCTGGACACCATTAATTTTGTCCAAATACAATGAACCACATTTTTATATGCCTTTATTCAGTATCTCGTCCTTGATTCAAGCAACGGTTACAAAGTTTGTGCCTATATTATGAGCCTTTCATCTACTCTCTTAACACACAAAAATCTCTTCCAAATTCTCGTCTTACGAAAATTCTTTCCGTCCTTCGTATCCGCGCTCTGGGCAAAACTAGTCGGGTTCAATCTCCTCGAGTTGTGTGCGGCGACGGGATAACGGTAGAGCAGGGGGTTTACCACTAGGAGCATCCGAAAAAGTCTCCTCATAGACCCGGATTAACTCTTAGGGCAGTGCTTCGTGTACGACTTTTCCGAAGGCCGGTAACTTTAATTTTTTGTTTATTTTGTTTACAGATTATAAGAGGAGAAAATCAGATATATTAACAAGCTAAGAGTTAATCGTTCGTGTTATTATTTTAGATGTTTTGTTTATCATACGAAAATTAAATATGATATCCTGCACCTAGAACCTGAACAAGTTAGTCTATTTATCTTAAGTGATGTAGTGTTCAATGACTAGTGTTTTTATACAGAACTGACGTGACGATTTGTCGCGGTATTTTTTAAAGAGTACTTCTAAGAAATTGCTAATTATTAGTAACCTATTCGTCATGCATAGAGAAACCACAATAACAAAATCTTTAGCACAACTACTTTAGTTCAAGTTATGTACATGAAACTAGATATGTTTCTAACTATCAATTTCCTCTACATGGAGTGTTAATCAGCACTTTTCAATAGAGTTCTCTCAATATGGCTTATCAGAAGAAGAATTCAAGGCTGCAACAACATGTTCTAGTAATGATAAGAAGTAGGTTTTATTAAATGAATTCACCGAAAGAAAGTTCATTTGTTAACAAGTTTTCTTTACATTGTGCATATGTGGACTAGTCTATAATTATTTTAATAATTATACCGATCACATGCATCCTTAAATTTTTTCTTTACATAGCGACAAATGATAGCTACAACAACAACATGAAGATTGAAGAATAACATAACGACGATATAACATTGGCAAGTTTTGAATACATCCCGTAATTGATGATATTATTTGATATTGAAAAAAATTAATAAACAATTTTAAGATTATTTGTATCAGTGAGAATCCTGGCGTCTACATAAATTTTAGAGATCCCCTTTCGGTTGATGAAACATGTTTCAGATGTTCAAAATACCATCATAGAATTCATAGCTTTTGACATCTTGATTTTGATTATTTTTATAATAAATAATCCAAGAAAAGTGGCCCTACTTTGAACAAGACATTCCTTGGTCTTCTATATTCATCAGAGAGTACTATAAAGTGCAAGTCTTCTGAGGCTTTGCCTTTCTTGAGTCTGCACAATCAAGGACCCCTTTTACATTCTTAAATATTACTTTGATTGGAATCCTTTCTACAGTATGGATATTTGACCAAAACAAAGGTGAAATTCATTAGTGTAAGTAACATAATATTTCCTTTTCCGTCTGCTTAGCATTTTGTTCCCTATAGTATATAGCATGTATGATGTGCTACTTACAAGTTAGGACTAGCATGTCAAGTGGTCCGTTAACATGGTTAGTGTAGGAACAATGGCACCTCTAGAGGGGGTGAATAGAGTGCAGCAGAGAATATTTAGCAATTAAAAATTTAACTCTAAGCAGGTGAAGCAATATATATAATATAAAACAATTGCAAGTATGTCAGTAAAATTAGGGCAAGAAAACAATACGCAAAGACAGCAGGTTTATACTAATTTTCCTCTGTGAGGACTAGTCCAGTCTCGAGTACTCAACCCGATGTTTGAATCCACTATTTGAAATGGAGATTACACCACGTGTTTTGCTCCGAAGAACATACCAACTTCACCACCGTCGTGTTTTATCCGAAGCCCACCACTACAACAAAAAACCCTTTTAATGACGCTCGACAAGGAGTTTTAATGCCGGCTGATACATAAGCGTTATTAAGTTAAAAATTACCTTTTTTCTATGACGATTTGGGCTAATTCTGGGCTTTTTATAACGTTTATAAAATAAAGCGTTATTAATAGTTTAGAGCGGTGGCAAACTTGTAATAAACTTTCTGTAATATATTCAATCTCCCCTCCGATTTTACTCAGAATAACTCTCATTCTCCTTCTGCCCCCTCTTCCCTCCTCTCCCCAAACCCTAATATTTCCCATCTCCTCCTTTCAATCTCCCACAAACCCTAACTCTAGGTCTCACTCTAAATCCTAGCTCTAGGTCTCACTCTAAGTCCTAAGCCCCCAACCCCTCCTCCTACGAACCCTAGGCCCTAAGCTCCCAACCCCTCGCTCGTCGACGGAAGCGGCGGCGGGGGGAACGATGTGGTGGGTCGAGGTCGTCCAGGCGTTGTGGCTTCGGGTTCAGAAGATTGGGGAGGTCGGTGCTCATGAGTGGGACGACGCTCGGTCGAGAACAGGAAGTGGAGTCGGAGGAGGGCTCGGGAAGGCGTGGGCTCGGGATCCGGTCGGGGTTGTCCTCGGCACGGAGACACGTCGGCATCGACGCTGGATCACAAACCCCATCTAGGTATCTACTCCCTCTATTTCTTTTGGTCGGTTCTGATGGGAAATTAGGTTAATTTTTTTCTTGTAGCTATTGGATTCTTGTGAATTTAGAAAGTTTGTTTTTTTCATTGAAATGTAATTCTTGTGAATCTAATGGAAAATTAGGTTAATTTTCTTCTTGTAGCTAGGGGAGGCGGCGGTGGCGGAGCCCTTGGCGTCTCAAGCCGAAACGATCACCTGTAAATTTGCTGCGGCCAGACATCGATTTGAATTTTTTTTCTTCTACAGAAGAGGTAATCTCTACGACAGCATTTTGCTCTTATTTATAGGGTTTTTTTGTCTCAATTGTTGAGATTTGTTGCACTGTTGTAATTTCAATTATTTGTTCCTATTTTTGCTGGATTTGACAGGATTATAAGAATAATTTGTTTTTGTCGAAAATCTTATTCAATTATGGTACAATTTCTATGTTTTACATATTCTAATATAAAAGCTACTTTACTCTTGAAAATGAGATGTGATGAACCTACAATTATTCATCTTCTATCTACAGCGGTCTGCAAAAGTATATGAATCAACAAGGATTTCATATTGTTGGATATGGATGCACTACATGTATTGGGAACTCTGGGGACCTGGATGCGTCCGTTGCTGCTACAATTTCTAAAAATGGTAGTAACAGTTTGTCATTGAGTTAGCCCTGTTTTATATTCCATTATCGATAATATGCAAGTCATGAAGCATTCACCTCATTTGATTATGTATGTTTTTTTTCCTTCTTCATAGATATTGTTGCCACTGCTGTGCTTTCTGGAAATAGGAATTTTGAAGGTCGAGT
Organism: Iris pallida; assembly: GCA_029216955.1. Taxonomy (NCBI): domain Eukaryota; kingdom Viridiplantae; phylum Streptophyta; class Magnoliopsida; order Asparagales; family Iridaceae; genus Iris; species Iris pallida. Next base: position 3,125,884 of record JANAVB010000997.1, on the reverse strand, counting down.
GCATCCCTTGACTCGAGCCAATTATCTTGCTTCACTCCTCTGGTTGTAGCGTATGCCCTTGCTGGCTCAGTAAGTCATTTGTGCTATTTTTTAATGTAATTTATTTGAGATGCGAAATTAGGAATTTATAAAACAGGCTGAATAACAGATAAATATGTATGCCTTGACCAATAATATAATTCCCTTTCAGTGATTCTCATCTTCCTCTTCTTTCAAGTTATTCTGACCAATCAGCCACTGTTAATTTTGCTTAATTGATCAAACTCTTGGCCAATACCTATACCAGTATTGTTAGCTTGTAATCCTCCTGAACATGGTCTTAGCTTGTTTATCAATAGCTAATTTTTTTTATAATTTCGTTACTTCAATAATCGATTCTTGATAGTAAATTTGAATATATTACTGCAAGTTTTTCCATGATCATGCACATCTTTTTCTTACTGACACCAAATTAAATTTGACTAGTTTTATTATGAAACCATTATCAGGTTGACATTGATTTCGAGAAGGAACCTATTGGAATATCAAAGGATGGGAAGAGTGTATACTTTAGGGACATTTGGCCGTCAACTGAAGAAATTGCAGAGGTAGTTACTGCAAGTGTGGATAAATTTAATTTTTGGTCACATGCTATCATATCCCTCGTAATTGCATAAATTCTTTTTTTTTCAGTATGTGACCAAGTATCTATTGATAAGAGGATAATGTTGCATGAGCAAGATTACAATATTTGCATAATGAAGTGCCTGGTTGATAACCGATTAATCCTTTTTGTAGAACACTTCACATGTTATATATCAATTCTTATAGGATCATGAAGCCACATCAGAAAGATAGGCTAACGTAGTATCAGTTTTCGAAATCGTTGATAACCTAACACTTCACATGTTACAATTTCTTGCTTTCGGGGTGATGTCTTTGATAGCCTATACAACTAAATCTTACTTCTTTGCGTTGGCCTACTTTTGAGAAGGTGGTTCACATGGAGGTTGGATGGTTTGATGATCCTGAGAACTCGAGTGGAGCTGTTGGGGGAAAGAACACATATAAGACATTTTTATGAAAAATCTTATATAGGTAGATAGGTAAATCTGCACTTGTATATTTCAATCTTATATAGGTAGACTAGTCTTTCTTCAATTTCGACTTGATTCTTTGTGCATCTTTAATTCTTTATAACCTATATTGTATCAGTTTGTTGTTTTTCTTTTGAGAATTATGATTCAATTTATGTGTTTGACAATAAACTGTAATTTTTGCTCAACATATTTTAGAAAGATTGGAGAAATGAGGCTCAACTTTGTAGGTAAATGTGATATTCAAAATAAGAATACGAGTACATTTTGTAGTAATCTTTAGTTGCCTGCTCTGGAGTAACTCTCCTTTATCCAATTGTGAGGTGATATTTTTGTGTTCTTGACGGTCTGGATGGCTCATTGGTTGGGCAGTTTCCTAGGTACTGTTATCCCTAACTATAAGTTACATGTTGTGCTGCTTGAGAAGTTTGATGCTGGCTGCTCAGCTTCCAATATAATCTTTTTTAAGCTTATTCATGTTGATTTAAGAGAATGTACTGTCAAGTTTATTCATGCTTCCAATGTAATCTTTTTTTTGTTTTTTTCAGCTTTCCTTCTTTCATATGTGGACCAATCAATTGTAAGAGACATTAAATTCAAACAAACGAGGATACTGCTTTTTTCATAAAGATTTTAGCAGTTGGAGGACCTTTAGTCCCTGGTAGTCCAACAGAGCTCTGGGTGCAGGTTTTTTGGTAGTTGTAAATGTATATATGTATTTGTAAATGTATATATGTATTTGGATATTCTATTTTGAGAATGTAATGAAGATGTTGATATGTACTCTATTTTGAGAAATGTAATAAAAATGGTGATATAATGTTAATTTGATTTTAGGCCTGACAATTATATGGGCTGATTTGGATATGCTAATTTGAATAGTATAAAGTGTTATAAATGTGCTGCATTGAGCCTATACATGTTATCTATTCATGACGTTTTAAAATTGTTCTGAATTGTGCACTATATATTAACTATTCATAACGCTTTTATAAAACTATTCATGACGGTTATTTTATGACGCTTTTAAAAAATTTATAACACCCATTTTCATGACGGTTGCTGTGGAAAAAAAAAGCGTCATGGTTCGTCATTAATGACGCTTTTTAGCCGTCATTAAAAGGGTTTTTTGTTGTAGTGCACGAACAAACTTTAACACCTTTCTGAAGAAAGCTTTTATATGCCAAGCTTGTACAACCCGAAACTCCTACTCGAAAGCCACCGGCACTAAGAAGAATAGAGTTGACTTGGAGATTTGAAGATTGAAGGGGAAGTGGAATAGAAAGTTTAGGAATATATAGAGAAGACGAAGATTGAATCTGTTTAGAAATAAAAATTTCTTCTCTATTTATAGGTTTTTCTAGGACAGAGTTCGGACAGAACTCGGTACCCTAACGTTCAAAAATTCAAATGTTGGAGATCCACAAGAATAGGTAAAGCTTATGACCAGGAGTGAATTCTGCTGACCGAGTTCAGGCAGAACTCTGGCCGAGTTCGGTTAGCCTAATTCCAAGACAGTTTTGGTTTTTGGATCTGGTTTGGTTTAGGACCAAATCAAGAATGAATTTGGTTTAGGACAGACTTCTAATTTCCAGTGATCCCGATTCATAAATAATCTAGACTCAATAAATAGAAAAATACAGAATAAATAATAAAATCTCAGAGACAACGCAATCTGCATTCTTTGTTTCATTTCATATCGAGATCGAAGTTTTAAGACATTTATCGAAATCGGTTTGACTATGGCTGAATGTGCCAACAATCTCCCCCATTTTGATAATGTGACAAAACTACGATTGATACTTAAGAAAAAGTTCAGCTTGAAGTGAAAGTATACTTGAGTATGGAAGGTACGGTAGTAGCTTTTTGTCCATCAAAAAATGGTATAGTACAATGCTCAATAATCTCCCGTAGTGTAAAGTCAAGTCTTATTACTCCCCCGCAATAAAACATTTGCTGAATCTGTATCTGTAGAGTCTAAACCAAAATTCTTTCAAACCAAATTAGTAATAAAGTAAATAATCATCAGAAATTGTATATTGTATTCAAGATGAATCAAATCTAGTAATCTTACTGAATTTTATTAATCTTACTCTCCCGTTTTATTATAATAGCAAAATGGTATAGCAATATTAAACCATAAAGCATAATAGAAGACATGCATGAAATAATGAAAAAACTAGCATAAACTGAAAAAAGTTTTGCATACATCACACAGAAAAAGAAAACTGAAAAAGTCATAACTGATAATGCTTGAAAGAAGCATTTATCACTAATACATGCCAACTAAAATAAAGTCAAAACATATCAAAGTCACTAAACTATCATGTGGAATAACAAATCCTCAATTATCATCCTCTCATCATCATCATCATGCAGCAGCAGCCAGCAGTACCAGAAGGACCGATCTCAGCAGCTCGGCTGGGGTCATATCGAGCAGCCACAGGGTCAAAGAAACGCTGCACCTCATGGTCATCAATGTGATAGCCAAGCTAGGTCGATCACAAACCATAGGAATGGGACCTCTAGGGTTGTGAGAAAGGCTATATGACAAATCATAAACTATGTTCGAGATGTCCTGGAGCTGAAGGGTGTTTGCATTAAAATTCTTTGATTGCAAATTTCAATACAAACAGAACAGTGTTATAATATAGGACTTAGATGTAGTCCTAGGAGTACACTTTGTTTATCTGGGTTCCTTATGCGATGGAGTGAGTGGTAATGCGTTG
>JANAVB010000997.1:3019167-3122066 GCA_029216955.1 Iris pallida | reverse complement strand
GTTTTAACTCTTAATAAGTCCAAGCATGATATGTAGGGCTCATTCATATTACCGACCCTTGAGGACTTACCATATTAGAGGTCGTAAAGGCACAAGACAGGGCAATCCTAGACAACCCTCATGAATATGGAAAAGTGCGTATGGCCAATCAAATGTGCCACCCGATAGACACATGAACCTCTAGCGTACTATGTGTATTATTTTTTGAATCTGGTTCTAGAAGTCTGATTCGAGGCAAAGTCCATCAAGTATTTCTTGATATAAAGACAATAGTCACTAAGTGAGATTCAGGACTGTAGTCCATCTCATGTATGCATAGTATATACATCCCCAGAAATTCTTTTATTTTCTTTCCTTCTATTACTTTGGAACTTGACCTTTGGGGGAGGGGATTATTGGGTGTGTATGGTTGTGTTTATGTTCACACACACACAAACAAATTAAATGAGAAAAAGTCAAGTTATCTACTACCAATAGTCCTACATCGATCGTGAGTTTTTTGTAATTGTGCATATATCACTTTGCTCTCCTTTGATTCATTAAAGTCTTGTGTGGGTGTCCTATAGGCCACAAGTGCGTGCTGTCGCCGCCACATCTTCGGACGCCGAATGTAGATTCGATTCCTTCTTCGGGTTCGGGTTGAGACCCTAAAAACCTTTCTGCAACTCATTAAATTCGAATTTAAATATTTGAACATTGGGCACTTATTTCTGTCCATGTTCAATGAATCACATTTTTCCGTTGCTTTTATTTTTATAATGTCTGAGTTAATTGTCTATTATTTCCTGTCTATTGTAGAGTACTCAAAATAGCCTATAAGTTGAGGTCCTTCTCATCCTTTCTTCTACACAGAAAATTTTATGTAAAATCCCTTCCAAATTCAGGTCTTTTCGAAGCTCTTCTGTTTTTCATTCTTGTTATGGGCAGAGCTAACTCAGTGTCAATCTTTCCGAGTTGTGTGCGATGACGGGATACCGGTAGAGCAAAGATTATTAAAGGAGATAAAAGTAGTGCTATGTGCACGACTTTCCCGGAGGCTAATTTTTTATTTTTGTTTATTTTGTTTACCGATTATTAAAGGAGATAAAAGCAAATATTTCTAACTACATATGTGGCTTGTGTTTTTCGACGTAATGGCTATGTCTATATGTCTAGGTGGACATAGCCATTGCTTATTATTATCCGTTGTGTACATCTCTAAATCCGAACAAGGTGGGGCCATGCCCCTACGTATGTTATTCCATAAACAGATTGTTAGATGGAAATCTCTATCTCTTTAGAAAGAGAGATGGTTGCTTGTTCTATTAGTGAGATACGAGATTGATGACTCGGTCTCTACGAGAACACGAGTTGATAAAAGCAACTTAGCTGGCAAAATAAAGATCATCGCAATTCTGTGGAAGTGATTAAGATCACCATTGTTATGCTGGGGTGATTAAGATGTACCTTGCTCAAAGTAAGATTCATCCTATTGCGATATGCTCCCAGGAACCAGTAAGTTTGAAAGAACTTCTGGAATGCTCCTTGTCGCCTCCTTTGGAGTACTCGAAGAAGTCCAATGGCAGGGGGCACAACTCTCTTCGTTAAACCTTTTTTTAGCGTAAAAATTCAATGAAGGCACGAAGGGAGAATTTATAGAGGAGGAACGAAACCCTAATCATAATCCTGGCTGTAACTGATTGCGAAAAGATAAGAGTGAATAATTGAAAGATTTGAATGAATTAAATTCAAATCTACAAAAGATGGATCTGATTAATTGACACAATCTTTCATAACAGCTTAAATCTTCCAATCAGCCATATCATTAACCACCTATCCCCTTAGCCCACTCAGCTGTCAGCGTGTGTGTAGCTGCACATAGCTGCGAAGCACAGCTGTACAGCAGTATTGTTGTGCAGCAGCATAGCAACGCAACAGTACCATAAGTATGCCGTGCAGTACCACCAACGCAAGAGGGCAACGCAGTACTGCAAACGCGCAGGCACGTAACACAGCTTTGTAAGCGTGCAGCTACGTCGCAGCCCCATCGCAGCCTCGCAGCTTCTATGCAGCTCCTGTGCGTGCACTTGTGAGGCCCCTGTACATGCACCTGTGCATGCGACTCGCGCACAGAATAGGAGTGCATGAGCGCATCAACTGCGTACAAGATGCCATACGCCGATGTTGACCAGCTAAGTGCAAAGTACGCCAACAAAGCGCCACTTTGTGCCCTTGAGCCCATGTGAGAGCCCGAGCCTGAGCCTGAGCCTGAGCCCAAGTCTGAGTCCGAGTTGCTAAGCCCCTTCGAGGCTTAGCTTCGTAGGGAAATTATTCCATGAGCATGACAAAAAGCATTAATGCTTCTTTATTGGGTTAGCCTTCTTTCCACAAGAAAAATCCCACATGGCACCCACATGGCACCTATGTGCCACACCTCATGTGATCTCTTAACACAAGCAAAACATTATATAGAGATACAATCCATTTGGCGTAGACAATGTGGGACTATCTTTCTAGTCGCTAAGGAAAAACACAAATAATTCCCCATATATATATATGGGTTGAGTGTTCCCTGTAGTGATTGTCCATCATGCATTAGGATAGATGTCGCTACGACTTGAATCTTTTCGCATGGGTTAAATAAAGAAATGATACAAGAATGGACTAAGCCTTAAATTCTGCAGCATAACTGAAATTCTTCCCACTCACACAATGTCATCATCTGTGCTTCTGGCTGCACATTAAAGGCCTTGTGCCAGCCTAGTTTCGGTATATGTATCTTTGGTGTCTATAAAATTTTTCTCAAGAGACGACCTACATCTCTATCCATAAACTTTAGGTGAGTTCTTTTAAAGAATCTTTGGCATGAAGCATTCTGCTTCCTTATGGTGCTACACCGCTATGACATGGCCCAAAGTAGAGGCACTGTCTCATGTGGTGTTATGCCACTTATAGCATGAGGTCCAGCCTCTTTGTAGTGCCAAACTACCTAGCATGAAGCCTTTCGCTTCCTTGTGGTGTTACGCCACCGTGACATGGCTTACAAAGTCGAGGCACTACCTCATGTGGTGTTACCCACTGTAACATGAGGCCCTACCTCTTTGTAGTGTTGTCTATCACTCTTTATCGTACAACATTAGGCCCTCTTGCCTATGTACGGTGCTACGCTGCTATGACTTGGCCCAAAGCCAAGGCTTTATCCTCACTAGGTACCTCATGTGGTGTCACCCCACTGTAGCATAGAGTACTATGCTCCTCTGTAGTGATGTACTATCCGTGCTTCCTGTAAAGCAAGACATTCCAGACGTCCGATAACTCATTTAAGGCTTCCACGCAATTCTTCCACAGGACTTTGTTCTTTGTAAAGAACAATCAATAAACAATAGGGGTTCTGGGTTCTTAATCCCACAACATCCCAAAGGACTGCCCACTATTCCTGATATAATTCCAGTCAATGGTCCTTCTTTGAACTAAAAGTTAGATGCCTGGTAGATTTTTCTTTGAAGTAATAGCATAAAACTTATAGTAGAATTATAAAGACACATTACCAGAGTGTCTTCAATCCCATCTTACATGTTGTGTCCTCGACCAACTGGCGCTTGAGACCTTTGGTGAACGGATCTTCCATATCTCCTAGCTTCGAACATCAATTACGGAAATAAATCCTCTTTTAATAAGATCATTTACAGCTTTGTACGATAGACGCACAGTCCTCTTCTTGCCATTGAAGTGGTCATTTGATACCACTGCAATCGCCTGGTTGTCGCAGTATATTGATACCGTCGGTATCTGCGCACCAACCATTGGAAGATCATACATGAGCTTCCGAAGCTATTATGGTTCATCTGCTGCAGCCGTCAATGCATAGAACTCAGATTTCAAAGAAGAGTGAGATAACATAGTCTGTTTCTTCGACTTCCCCGATATAGCAACTCCGCCCTTGGAGAAAATAATCCTCATGTGGACCTTTCACTCTCTACTTCTGACCACCAGCTTGCATCATTGAAGCCTTCTACTACCTTTAGATTTTTGCAGTAGTACGGTGTATACTTTTGAGTCCTTTTGAGGAATCTCATAACCCTCTTCACAGCTTTCCAATGCTCCATCCCTAGATTGCTCGTGAACCGATTCAGCATCCCCACAGCAAAAGCTATGTCTGGCCTTGTGGCAGTAGTCGCATACATCATACTTCCAATGATGCATGAGTACTCCAGTTGTCTGACGCTTTTCCTTGGATTTGGCTTCAGCTTCTTGTCACACCTATCGAGTGTATCGATTCCTGGAAGATCCTGATACCCATAGCATGTGAGCATATTCTCATTGTAATGAGACTGTGACAATGTTACTCCAGTTTTTGTCCGGGTGATCTTTATCCCCAAGATAACATTAGCTTCCCCTAAGTCCTTCATGCTGAACTTAGATGAGAGAAACTTTTTTGTCTCAGTGACACTTGCTAGATCTTTACCCAAGATCAGCATGTCGTCCACGTAGAGACAAACGACAACTCCTCTTCCGTCAGTAATTTGTATACACACACTTGTCTGTCTCGCGGACCCATCTGTAGCCGTTTGATCTTATGACTTTATCAAACTTCTCATGCCACATCTTGGGAGCTTGCTTCAGACTATATAGAGATTTCACCAACTTATAGACTTTTTCTTCAAGGTCCTTGACGATGAATCCTTCTGGCTGTTGTATGTAAATCTCTTCGGTCAATTCACCATTCAAAAAAGCGGTATTAACATCCATCTGATGAATTACCAGCTTATGAATTGTGCTCAGAGTAATCAACATCCTAGTGGTCGTCATCCGCGCTATTGGAGCACATGTGTCAAAATAATCGATCCCATGCTCTGAAACCCTTTGGCAGCTAATCTTGCCTTCAACTTATCAACAGTTCCATTAGTCTTTATCTTCTTCTTGAATATCCATTTACATCTGACTAGATTTGCTCCTTCAGGCAGAATGACCAACACCCATGTGTTGTTAGAGGTTATCGAATTGTACTCATCATTAATAGCCTCCTTCCAGAAGACAGCATCTCTAGTCTTTATCGCCTCATCATAGGTAAGCAGATTTGCTAATATGATAGGTGACAAAATCCTCTCCGAAGTCCTTCTGTCTTCTCACTCGCTTAGATACAGGTTCTGCGAGTTCTGTTCAACAGTTGTTTCTGCAGCAACATCTTCTTGGACTACCTCTTCGTAAGGAACTTGAGCCTCCTGTGCACTAACATTATTCTTCGGAATGTCAGCAAGAACAATGTTCTTGTGCCTTGCAAATTTATCTTCAAAGAATTATGCATCGCGAGATTCAATGATATGACTTGACTCAATATCAAGGAACCTCCGAGCATCACTCTTATCAGCATAAACCAGGAATATAGCCTTTGCAGTCCTTGTTCCCAGCTTCTAAATCTTCAAATCTGGAAGCTTCACATACGCCAGACACCCCTACACTTCGAATGACAATCAATTTGGTTCTGACCATGAATAAGAGTTCATGAGAAGTGACTTCCGAAGTTACATGCGGCACTCTGTTCAATATAAATGTAGCCATAAGCACTGCTTCACCCCAGAAGCAATTTGGAAGACCCGCAGACAACAACATTGAGTTCATCATCTCTATTAATATTTTGTTCTTCCTTTATGCAACATCATTTTATTGGGGAGTACGGAGTAGTTGTCTCGTTGATAATTCTATGTTCTCTACAGAACGATACGAATTTATGAGACCTATACTCGCCACCTCGATCACTTCTGAGTCCCTTGAGTTGTTGTCTAGTTTGACGCTCGGTTTCAGTCTTGAAGTCCTTAACCTTCTAAAACGCTTCATCATTAGACTTGCGCAGATAAACGAATGCGTACTTTGAGAAGTCGTCGATGAAAGTAATGAAATACTTTATCCCGGCCTCTGTGGAGAACTGTTTGAAGTCACAGATATCTGAGTGCATCAACTCCAGAAGATCTGTACTTCGATTTACCCACTTGAACGATTTTTTTGTGATCTTTGTCTGCGTACAGACCTCACACTTCTCCAACTTCTTATCCCCATATTTGGAGATTAGCCCTAGACTAGACATATTGTTTATTCTTTTACAATGAACATGACCTAGTCTATTATGCCACAACTAAGAGAATAACCAGAAGAAGAAACTGCATTCACTATCTCCATAGGAGTTACAAGTTGAAATTTGAACATTCCTTCGGTACAAAAGACCTTCCCGAAGTATGTTCATTATAGGACATAACGACTTGACCAGCGTTAATGTCCATCCTCAAGCCTACGTTATAGAGCAGGCTTCTAGAGACCAGGTTCTTGGCTATAACAGGTACACGCTTTACATTCTAAAGCGTCAGCGACTTTCCCGAAGTCAGTTGCAATACCACCGTCCCGATCCCGAGTACTTCAGCTAGTGTCTGGTTCGCCACCATAACCTTCTCAGAAACAGGTTGGTACATGGTGAACCACTCCTTCTTTGAACAAATATGACACGAGGCCCCAGTATCTATCCACCAGTCTGTGTCAATCGCAGCTGAGTCAACCTGCGCAATCATAGCAACAAAGATAGCCTCACCTTGCTCCTTTTGTTTTGGTTTTTCTTTACAGCTCCTCTTCCAGTCGTCTTTCTTGCCACAGTTGAAACAAGTCTTAGGTTCTTTGGACTTGGGCTTCAACTGAGCCGAATTCACCTTCAGATGGTGAACGTCTATCTTCTTTTGGTAGGAAGCATTCTGTTTCCCTTTAGAATTTCCTACTTGCACCATATTCGCCTTAGCCATCTGCTTGGACAAGGCGTCTACTTTGAGTTGAGCCCTCAACTCGTCTTCAACATATATTAAGTGCAAGAGGCATTCCAGATCCACTTCCATCCTCTTGTGGTGCATGTCCGTGATGAAGTTGCTCTACCGAGGTGGGAGCTTGACGATAATACCCCCGACGACAAAAGTATCGACCAAGGGCATGCCGTCAACTGCCAGCTTCTGATGTAACTTGAGAAACTCCTTGACTTGAGGCAACATGGTTTCGTCCTCCTCAAACCGCATCCTCTAAACTTTTTCGATCACGTTGATCTTATTTCTGTTCTCATCTACCTTGTAGAGATTCTCTACAGACTCCCAAACGTCCTTTGCATTGACCGTCTTGCTGTATGACTCCGCCAGAGTGTCCTCCATCGAGTTCTGGATCAACAACTTGTAGAAGTTGGTATCCCGCCTCCACTTCGACTGTAAAGTCATGGCTTCAGCAATCCTTCGAGCATTTTCACCCTCTGGAATCAAAGGCTCAAGATCTGTCAACACATAGTCGACGCTCATGTGAAGATTAAGGCTCACTTTTCTTTTACAGATGTTGTAATGCTCCCGTCAAACTTCTTAAGTTTAAAACTTGTGTTGAGAAGTTGTGCACGGTTGTTCTCCATCAGATATGAATCATACTTTGAGATTGTTATTCCCGAAATAGATCGTTAGATGGAAATCTCGATCTCTTAGAAAGAGAGAGATAGATGCTCGTTCTATTAGTGAGATATGAGGTTGATGATTCGGTCTCTACGAGAACACGAGTTTATAAAATGCAACTTAGATGGCAAAATAAAGATCACCGTAATTCTGCTGGAGTGACTAAGATCACCGTTGTTATGTTGGGGTGATTAAGATCACCATTGCTCAAAGCAAGATTCACCCTATTGCGATCTGCTCCCAGGAACTATCATGTTCGAAAGAACTTCTGGAACGCTCGTTGCCACCTCCTTTGGGGTACTCGAAGAACTCCAATGGCAGCGGGCATAACTCTCTTCGTTAAACCTTTTTTGAGCGTAAAAATTCAATGAAGGCATGAAGAGAGTATTTATAGAGGAGGGCCGAAACTCTCATCATAATCTTGGACGTAACTGATTGCGAAAAGATAAGAGCAAATAATAGAAAGATTTGAATGAATTAAATTCAAATTCCACAAAAGTTGGATCTGATTAATTGACACAATCTTTCCATAATCGCTTAAATCTTCCAATCAGCCATATTATTAATCGCCTGTGCCCCTTAGCCCCCTCAGCCTGTCAACGTTCGTGTAGCTGCAAAGCACCACAGCCGCGCAGCAGCATAGCAACACAGCATCATCGCAAGTACGCCATGCAACACAGCATTGCAAGCGCACTGCAGCCCCGCGGCTCCTATACGTGCACCTGTGCGGCCCCTGCGCATGCATCTGCACATGTGACTCGCGCACAAGTGCGCAAGATGCCATGCGCCGATGCTAAGTATTAAGTACAAAGTGCACCAACAAAGCACCATCTTGAGCCCGAGCCCGAGTCTGAGTCCGAGTCCGAGTCGCTAAGCCCCTTCGGGGCTTAGCTCCATAGAGAAATTATCCCATGAGCATGACAAAAAGCATTAATGTTTCTTTGTTGGTTAGCCTTCTTTCTACTAGAAAAATACACCCACATGGCACCCATGTGCCACACCTCATGTGATCTCTCAACACAAGCAAAGCTTTATATAGAGAAACAATCCATATGGGCTAGGCAATGTGGGACTATCATTCTAGTCTCTAAGGAAAAACACCAACAACATATCCAAATATATTTTGCCTAAAGTGTAACACCCCAGTCCTAAAATACTTAGGACTAAGTACGTAGACATGCCAGCTGCATAGTATGAGTATACTCCAATATATGGAATCCTCGTATGTATACATAAACTATAAAATGCAGTAAACTATGATAACTAAATCTCATCCAAAGAAATAAAGAATAATAATATAATCACTATGAATTTATCATTTGTACATGTAGTTGGGCGGAGACAAATCCACTACCAACTAATTGAATAAGAAAAATATACAAGGAATTGATCGATAAAGATGGCAAGATGAACCAGGTGCAATCATCTTCGAAGGAATAGAGAGGATCATGGCTTTGGCTAGAACATCTGTGAAAAGTTATAAAGCACACACCAAGAGAGATCACCAGGTCCTCAGAGGGACGTAAGAAGATACGTGAAGAACATGCCATATAAACTATGATATAATAGAAAATAAAAGGATGCATGCAATAGGGTGCCTACCAGTTCTACAGTGATAATGCAGTTAAGAACAAACCTTCAACGCATGGGCACTCTGGCTCCAGGAACTCGGTATGGTCCCACCAGGATACCAGGGACCTCAAAGCATAACATTCATCGAATGTCAGAGGCCAGCAGAATCAGGAATAGAAAAGTGTATACGTGGCCCATACGTTAAGGAACCGTCCTCCCCATCCAATGCCTAATAGGGTCACATCCATGTCCCAAAGGAACCTCTAGTAACTGCCAAGTCCACTAGCATGCAATTCTATTGGCAGTTACTCCTAACCGTCGTACCCCTCATACGTATCGGTGGCCAGCCGACTACGCGAGTACGCATCGTACATGTGACTCACATCACGTGGTAATCATGTATCAAGGCCATATGAGATATGCCAATACCTCATCAACAATGGGTGGTCACTAGGACTAAGCCAAATGCAAGAGAATAAAGCCAAAAGCAGTAAACGACCGATGGAGTCACTTGTACCCAAGTGTGACTTGGACGCACAGTGATATAATACTAATAATAGATAAGTAATGTTAAATATAAATAATGAAAATAAGAATAAGTAAATCACAGAGTAAGGTGGTAAGGTATCTTGCCTTGCGGTGCGGAAATGACAATCCAACAATCAAGTACGTCGGTAGTAAAATCTCAAAATCCACGAACGGCTTCGGATGCTGAAACAAACATCAAGAACGTTCTCGGTGTAAAATATATATCTAAAAAAATACCTGTCGAAAGTCCAATTCTGGAACAGGAGCAAATCGTAATGTCGCGGGTCAAAATGATGTCCGTCGTTGGACCTATTTTGTACCAAAACGTGTGCCAATGTCTATGGTCTCTAAAGTCGTCAAACTACATATCTACGGGTCCAGTTTGAGAGGATGAGCCCAACTGTGTCCAAAGTTGGATTCTGGCGGGCAGTGCACAATTTTTTCCGTTGGAACGGATTACGGGGCCCGCCAAATAGGCGTTCCGGTCGACCTTCTCAGAATAGGACCAAACTTGGCACACCAGATCAGAAAATTGATTCGGTCCTGCTGGCACAAGTTTTGTCTCGATTTAACAAACGTGCACAAAGTAATTAGAGAATTTGCAAAAAGGTCGATACGGTAAATTTCGACGGAATACGCATCAAATTCGTCGCGCACACGCAACCAATTTAAATTTCGTCAAAGCCCAAACGTCAGTGAAGTAGATACGCACCTTTCGATGCTTTCGGTTCACGATCACGCGGTTTGACGGGATGCACGCTGTATCGGTGTTTTTCTATGTTTTTTAAAACAGATTTCTTATTTTTTTCTGATTTTTAATCTGATTTCTATTACTGTATAAACAACTAGAAATCGAACTACTAATGTGGTTTCAATCTAGGTTAGGTTGTCTTTGAATATGTTCAAACAAATTTTCAAAACAGGTGATGGTTTGGTCAGGAATCTCCTTCCAAACAAGGATTTTAGAGTAGTTTCTGATATTCCAAAAACCAATTTTTCTCGAGTTTTGCAGCTCAATTTACGGTCAATCTAGTACATTTCCGAGGTGATCTATTTGACAGATAATGAAGAGGATGATGTTCTAACATGTGAAATTGGTTCACGAAACAATGGAGCGACAACAAAGGAAGGTCACTGCAAACTTGTCCTGGTGCTACAGCCGCAACTGCTGTTGTGATTGTTGCGCCTCGCTGCTGCCGTGGCTGTCACACATGGGTGCGTGTGCACGGTTGGCTGGCGGCCACCGTGACGGCGGCGCACGGGCGGAGATCGGCCTGAGGTTTGGGATTTAGGGTTTTGAATTTTTTTAAACGATATATATATATTTTTATTTTTTTTATTTTTTTATTATATATATATATATATATATATATATATATATATATTGGATGAAGGGGTCGGTGTCACGACCCGTACCCTGAAGAGGGGCACGAGAACGCGGTTACGTCCAGCCTACGATACAGTATCGACGGTTAGAACGCTGTATATAGGGTCTGTAAATACTACGACTAAAACAGATAAAGGTACCTGTACAGTACATACTCTCCGAATGGAGGTGACATAGCAATACAGTCTCAATCATAAATATAAAACTAAGGTAGATAACATGGAAAGAAAATATGATAGATAAAGCAGGAAATGAGTCCAAGATCCACACAAGTCCAGAGCTATACACAACAACCCAGAGAATCACATAATATATGAAAACTACTACAGTCTAAAATCCAAAGCTGGATCGCAGTCCAGGCAAGCCTAACAAGCGCTAACTACTTAGGGAGTATAAAATCTAGTAGCCAATCTATCACGCCACAGCCCTGACCTGAGTCTCCATCTGTATCAGAGACATCTGTAAAATTGTCAACGGTATTCTGTCGGAAAAATGAGCAAGTACAAACACCAACAGCAGTTCCATATGAATTGACAAAAACTATAAGTGACAGTATAATGAAATACAAGACAAAGATATAGGCGACTTGGGAACCATTTGAAAGCCGAGTTACAATCCTTGAACCAAACAAGGACCGGGGTTGTAACCCTTCTTTCAAACAGGACTTAGTCTCAAATCATGGTACAGTATAAAGGCAGGTAGAGCATATGAGTAAATAAAATCATAGCATGGTGAGAAGTACAGAAAGTAAAGCTGAACTGGATATAAGATACGACAATAAATGTAAAATATGATTTGAATTATTAGAGCGATATGTGATCGGCTAGGGAGTCAAGGTAGAGTTATCCACTTGGCCCGGCAATCTGCGGTAACCTCAACGGAGAGTCATGCCGTCCAACTTGGATAACTGGTACATGGGGTATCTGCTACACCCTACGTGAGGCGAGGGTGGCGCTAGCAAAATAGTGACAGGAGGCTTTGATCACATAACCACTAATAATTCCTCCATCTCCAAATAGTATCACGGATCCGGACATGGCACGTCATGACACAGGGTTCAAGAGCAGGTGATCAGCCCACTCCCAAATCAATGTCTATATAAGTACAGGAAATACGGAAATATCACATACCCATATACCAAAAAAGTCCTAGGAATAATACCTCATGACAGGATCCGACGTATACTAGTCCGTGAACCGTCGTGTCCGGAATCATGTAAGACACTACAACTGAAACGGATATAGTAGATATCAAGACAATAAAAACTATCAGTGAATGTACTCGCTTGTGGTCCTGAGCTGCTAAGGTGAACAGACGCTCAGAGTAATCACAGACCTAAAATAAGATACTATGAGTCAAACAGGGTTTCATACTGAAAAATAAAACTAATTTAAGTCATGAATGCAAGTCTAAGTCAACACTAGGTCAATCTAGGTTAAATTGAGTCATACTAGGTCATATTAGTTCATACTAGGTCATACCAAGTCACTGGGAGTCAATCCAAATCAAACTAGGTCAATCGGGGTCAAAGGTTGACTTACAGTTGACTTTTGGTCAACTGGTCAACCTTGGTCAACACTGGTCAACCTTGGTCAACTCTGGGTCAACCCTAGGTCAAACTAGTCTAATGTTGACCAACTGTTGACTTTTAGTGAACTGGTCAACTCTGGTTTGGTTTCGGTCAAATCTAGTCGCTTAAAGGCTAAGTTTGACTCTCGGTTGACTTTTGTTGACTTTTGGTCAAAATGGTCAACCGACGTCAAAACTAGTCTATGAGCACTATATTTGATCATTACCAACCAAGAGAACCAAGTTCTAACCCTATCTTAGACTCCAAACTCAAATACCCTATTTCTAGGTAAAACCTATATTACCCTACCAAGGTAAATCCCGATACCTTACCCAATACCAAGGAAACCCCGCTAATATCCAAGATACTAGCCTAGGCTCCTTAGGGTAGCTAGATACCATCCTATCTAGGGTTTACCTACCAAGAAATATGGGTATCCTAGGTATCTAACCTACTTTTTGAACATGTGTTAGTCATCCTACCCCTTTACCTTACCAACATCATGAATTATCCTCACATCACTCTAGCACTTACCCACACCACTCACTCACACACAACGCTCACATATATCACATTCATATAGGCTTTCCTATAGGTTTACACATAGGCTAATACCTATAGGCTACTAGCTACACATAGGCTCACACACTAACTCTCTCACACACAAACATATAGGCATAAATAGGATACATGTATATAGGCTCAAGGGACTGATTTTGAGGGTGAAGTATGGACTGATTTGAAGTGGATTGAACCAAGAGTGCGAACAAAGCAATGTGGTTACAAGGACTGAACAAACATAACTAAATCACTAAGAGAGGCAGGGCAGAGCATAGGCTAGAGTCATTTAGCCAGGGACTGAATTAAAGAGTCTGAACAATAGAGGATAGTAGGTAATGCATTTATGGACTGAACATGAATAATTTGGACTAGGCATATAGAAGAATGTGGCAGAACAAAAATTGTATACTAGGGACTGAATATGAAAAGATGGGGATTGATCAACAAAACTGGACAGGGCTAAGTGAGACACTCATCCTCAACTGATACCACATGGACTGAAATTTGGATGGTGTTAAGGGGCTAAAAATCTGGACAGCCATAGGCTTGTTTAGGACTGTTTTAGGATGAAATATGGACTGAACTTTAGGGGCTAATAGGACTGAATTTGAGGCTAATGTGGACAGCTATATGTGGGCTAATTAGGGGACTAAATGGACTGAAATGGAGTGGTTTTAGTGGTGGTGTTAAGGTTGAATGTTGGGGCAAACAAGGACTGCATATGTGACAGTTGAAGGGTTGTTAAGTGGCATGTTTGGACTGAAATGTGAAGCAAAGGGGGAAACAGCAATGGCTGATTTCAGGGGGTCTTGTTAGGACTGATTAGGACTGTTATGTAGCTGTGTTTGGGCAGGAATGGGGGGAGCAAGGAATGAAATTTGTGGACTGATAATTGGTGTAAAGGACAGCCAATAAGGAAGGTTTTGGGGACTGATATTGGTAGGAAAGTGCTGCTGTCCTGATGCTGTTAGGAACAACAGTACCCCCTCTCTAGCACCACTCACTACTCTCATTCCCCTCTCTAATTCAACACTCAAACCCCTCTCAATCTCTCTCACACCAACTCTCAAACACCACACATACACTCTCTAAACTAACACAAACACACACAGCTACTCTCCTACTTGGCCGACCACTATACCCCATCCAAACACAAAGCCACACACCATATTATATATATATATATATATATATATATATATATATATATATATATATATATATATATATATATTTATAATATATATATATATATCACCATATATATACATATATAGATTAGATAATATGATACAATATGATACTTAGGAAAATACATCCCTAAACACATAAAAAATATGGAATTAAATATTAAAACATCATTAAATTAATATATAATAATTCCACATGTGTCCTAATAGGGGTTTTCCCACTAGGACACGATCCTACACATAGGACACCTCTACAAGTGTCCTAATGGACACGAAATGGACACAAATGGAGACACAACCATGGGGGTCATTCCTATGGGTCAAAATCATCCTAATGCATGAGAGAAATAAGAAAAAGACGGGATTTATACCTCCCGGTAGCTCGGATCGAAGAAAAAGCTTCCCGATACGCCACCGACACGTAGGAATCCCAAACGGACACGAACGAGCTCCGAATCCTCTCAAACTTGGGTAGCTTCTTCCTTGGCTTGAATAGAGAAGGAAAGAAGAAGGTGGGATGGAAAAATGGAAGGATTTGGTGGAGGAATGATTAGGGATTGCTCTCTAAATCAATTTGGGGAAGAACAAGAGAGAGAATGGAAGAGGAGATAATGATGAATAATGGAGTCTATTCTCTCCTAGGTGGCCGGCCATGGGGTGTTATGTGGCACATTATGAAAAGACAAAAATTGCCCCTACAGTAATCTATTTACTAATACATTGGAAAGGTTTAAGTCGGGGGCTAGTTTAGTCATTCTAACACGCTAATCTAATTAATCCTAACCAAAATAAATTAGCCTAGTCACTAACTAAAATAATTAACATGTGGGCCATGGCTAACTAGTATGTGGGCCTCACTAGAGTCAACACTACCCCGGATCCCCGATACAAGTCGGATTGAGTTGAAATTCGAATCCGACTCAAATAATCCCAAAATAATACCATAAATAAATAAATAATTTCAAAAATATTCTAAAATGAAAAATAATAAAAATACCCCTGCTTCTGAAAACTGGGGGTGACAGTCGGGGCTTCTCTTCTTTGGGGAGGGCTCGAGTGAACAGTGCACCCCCCCTCGCGGGTACTGTTGACCTAGGTATTTTTGTTTTGTTTTCTTTCTTCTTATATATATATATATATATATATATATATATATATATATATATAATATATATATATATAGATTGATCACGGATTTTGCGGAGATATTTCTCTTGCGAATCTTGGGCGATCGGAGGTCTAGGGAGCGGATGGCTGCACTAGGCGGGGGGCTCCACCCCCCTGGCCCTGGAGCATTGTTACGGATGGTGGATCAGGCGAGGTCGTCCGACGATGACGACCGAGGGGGAGGTTCGGCTGCCGGGGGGGTTCCGCCCCTGGTATCCATAGCGGGCCTTCTACCGATAGCGCTGAGATGGGGCCGCTTGTGGCTTCTTCGGCTACGTCGGTTCAGGCAACGGTGGCAGGCGGTGGGAAGGATGATCCGTCGCGTAGGTCTTTTACAGCGGTGGTGGGCCGCTCCGCGACGGCTTCGGCGGGTGGTTCGTCGAGGGTAGCCTTCCGTCCAGCCATTGCTGTTGACGGCCGGAAGGTGGTCGTCTTCTCCCCGTCGGACATGGAGGCCCTCACGACGCCTTATGCGTTGGACCTTATTGGAAAGTTTGCACGATGGAGACTTCCGATTGCGGCCATTAAGAAGGATCTTGCTTCGCGGGAATTCAGGGATTTGATTGAAGTGAAGGCCATTGATGATCGTCACGTCCTCATACGGTCTCATGTCGAGAGCGATTTTCTTTGGCTTCGATCTAAGGACTATTGGTTCGTTGGACGGGTCCCGATGGTGTTATTTAGGACTTTGGTGGATTTTTTGTCGATGAGAGAGGATCCTCGAGTTCCCATCTGGGTTGCCTTCCCCGGGCTTCCCCACTGCATGTTTGATACCAATGCTGTTCTCACCATCGCTTCTGGTCTTGGCACTTCGCTTTATATGGACCGTGCTACGGCTTCCTTTTCCAGGCCGGGTGTAGCTGGGGTTCTGGTTGAAGTGGACGTTAGCAAACCGCTACAACATGAGGTATTCTTCCAACTTCCTGATGGCGTCCATTCGCAGCCGGTCGTTTATGAGCGGACTCTACTCTACTGTGCTGCATGCGGCCTTCACGGCCACATAGAGAGTGATTGTGTTCGACCCCAGGTGGAGACGCCTTCGGTGGGCGTGGCAGAGAGGCCGCCCGTCATCGACTTTTCTTCTCCTGGCGTAGCGTTAGAGGAGGACGGTCCGGTACGTGGACGTGGGGTTAGCAGGGGTCATCGGCGTCGACGATCAAGGATAAGAAGGGGAAGGAGACACGGCAGGTGTGGATGCGCATCCAGGGGCGTGATGCTAGCAGTGGGTCTACGCAGCTCGGTTTGCGAAGGAGTGAAGGCAATCGCGCGTGTTCCGTTCTGCCATTCTGGCATATGGGGGAGTCATCTTCGGGCCAGCTGGCTTTACGGTCGGATGACGGGCGCCCCATGCAGGGGGAATACAGCGTTCCGGGTTCTTGTTTGGACTGGCAGACGGGGCCAGAGCGGGGTATTCTTTCCATCGCTTTATCGGACCTTCCTATCATTATTCATAGTCAGCTGGGACAAGGAGTCATAGCGGCTGGTTCTGACACTGAAGAATACAGCTTGGTGGTGTGGAAGGATCCCGTCCTCGGTTCTATCTCCGTCTGGGGTGATGATCCCTCTCCGGGCGATGATTTGGTTTCTTTGCCTGAATATAGAACTTCTATTATCCCTCTGGAGGGTCGAGAAGATGGCTGGCAGATGGTACCTTTCAAAAAGGTGGCTGGTAAGCGAAGGAAGTCGATGGCACCTCAGTCGGATCGACTTCTTTGATCACATGCTTTCCGGGTTAGGCGGGACCCCCAGAGGGCCCATGGTTAACTTTCTTATTTGGAATGTTCGGGGGACGGCGAGCAAATCTACTATATGCCGTCTCAGGTCCTTGTGTCGGACCAACTCTATCCAGGTTCTTGCTATTATCTAGCCCAAGGTGATATCCTCTAAGCTCCTTTCTTATCAATTGAGGTTGGGTTTTGATGCTACTTTTTGCAATAAAAGGGAAATATTTGGTTTCTCAACAAGTCGAGTATTGGGCTCAACTGTATTGATTCCTGTGATCAGGCTATCACGGTACTGCTTTCTCTGAGCTATTTTTCGGATCCGGTGCGGTTGTCTGTTGTTCATGGTGCAAGGACACGACAGGGAAGAAGGCGTCTTTGGCGGCACCTTCTGGACGTCCAAGCCAGGGACATTGCCTTGTCCTGGGCTGTGGGCGGGGATTTCAATATCATTGCTTCTCCGGACGAGAAATATGGAGGCCGGCTTCTTGACACGCTGGCCATCGAACACTTTCTCCACTTCCAGTTGGCTGCCGGGCTCTCTGATGTTGGTTTTAGAGGAAGCACATTTACTTGGGTGAATGGTCAGTCTGGGGTAGATCGGTAGGGATCCTGCCTTGATCGTATGCTCGCGACGGATAGTTGGATGGATGGAGTCCAGGTCTCCTGCGAGCATCTCAAACGGGCAGAATCTGATCATGCTCCACTCTTGATATCCTGCCAACCAGCTTCTTCCATACAGCATCGAGGCTTTCGTTTCCTCAACTTTTGGACATCTTATTCTGACTTCCTCACAGTGGTTGCCCGGGCGTGGGAATCCTGTTGGCATTATGATGTGCTAGAGCGTCTGGGCATGCGCTTGCGGACGGTGGGACAGGTCCTGGCCGGATGGAGCAGATCTACTTTCGGAGACGTTTTTCAGGAGGTCTGCCAGGCAGAGGACGTTGCCTTGGCGGTGGAAGAGGATTATGATCTTCATCCTTCGAAGAGGGGAAGGGCTTCCTGGATGGAGGCTGTAGCCAGACTGAAGCAAAAGGTCCAGGTTGAGGAGTCTTTCTAGAAACAAAAGGCCAGACTGAAATGGGACCTGGAAGGAGATAAGAATACTCGGTTTTTCCATGCGTGCACCCGGAGCAGGCAGCGAAAGGCGGCTATTCAGAAAATTATTCGTGTTGATGGTTCAAAAACAGGCTCTGATGCGGAGGTGGCGGCGGAGGCTTCCTTATTCTACTCTAAGCTGTTCCGGGCCGAGTCTACCTCCGACGATGATGCCTTCCTCGATGTCATCTCCAGCATTATCTCTGTGGAGGATAATTTTTATCTTGTCCGTTGTCTGGATAGATCAAAATTATTGGAGATTGTTCATGGGATGGACCCGTCTAGTGGCGCCGGGCCGGATGGATTTTCTGGGAGATTTTTCTATTCTTGTTGGGATATTATCGCTGCTGACGTAGAGGAAGCCACTGGCTCTTTTTTCTTGGGTGCCCGCCTTCCGGACTCCATATCCGATACTTTCTTATTCCTTATCCCCAAAGTCGAGCACCCGAGAGATTTTTCAGATTTCTGTCCTATTAGTCTTTGCAATTTCTGTAACAAGATAATTTCTAAGATTCTTGCTTGCAGGTTACGAGATTTTCTTCCCAAAATCATTTCTCCGGAGCAAAGTGCTTTTGTTAAAGGGAGAGAGATTGTTGACAATATCATCATTGCCCAGGACATGGTGGCATCTATGAGGGAATCCAATCATGGTGGCAACGTTACAATCAAGCTTGACATGCAGAAGTCTTATGACAGAGTTAATTGGCATTTCCTCCTGCGTGTTCTTCGGAGTTTTGGCTTCAATAAAGCCTTCTGTGATCTCATTTATCGTCTCCTGCCGGACACCCTGTATGCGGTTCTTCTCAATGGCGCTCCTACTGACTTCTTCCCGACGTCTAGAGGGATCCGTCAGGGGGACCCTCTCTCCCCCGCTCTTTTTATTATTGTCGCGGAGATGCATTCTCGGAACCTCAAGCTTCTTCAAGACACAAATCGGAGATCTTCTTTTCATACTCCGATTGGAGGACCGCGTATCTCGCACCTGGCCTATACGGATGATGTCCTTATCTTCACTTCGGAGGATATTGCTGGCTTGCGTGCTCTTCAGCAGGTGTTGCATCGTTATGAGGC
Source organism: Iris pallida (assembly GCA_029216955.1). Lineage (NCBI taxonomy): Eukaryota > Viridiplantae > Streptophyta > Magnoliopsida > Asparagales > Iridaceae > Iris > Iris pallida. The sequence goes on along the minus strand of JANAVB010000997.1, from coordinate 3,102,765 downwards.
TGTATCAGGTCAGAAGATTAATTATTCCAAATCTGCCTTTTATACTGCGACTCCATTGGCCGAGGCTTGTGCACGGACTATCTCTAATCTATTTGGATTTTGCACCGGTACTCTGCCACTTTCTTATTTGGGCTGTCCTTTAACGTGCGGGAGACGGAATGCGGGGATGTTCAGTAATTTGCTTGATAAAATCAGATCGAAGCTGACGTGATGGCAAAACAAGATACTATCTCCTGGGGGTAAGCTGGTTCTTATTAAAAATGTTCTCACCTCTATTCCTATGTATACGTTGGCAGCATGTTGCCCACCCCGGGCCGTTATTAGGGCGATTGAGAGGATGTTTGCGACTTTCTTTTGGGGAAGCAAGGATGGTATCGCTAAGAGGAGTTGGTTGGCGTGGCATTCGCTACTCGGACTAAATCTGAAGGGGGTCTTGGGATCAAGTGTCTAAATGATATTATGGATGCCTTCTCTATGAAATTATGGTGGAAGTTGCGTCATGGGAGGGGACTTTGGGTGGAGTTCCTTAAATCAAAATATTTTCATAAGCGTCATCCTTGCAAAGCCTTCATGACTTCCAAGTGTTCTCCCATTTGGCGACGAATTTTGCGGGGGAGGAAATTGGCGGAACCGCATATATCTTTCAGACTTGGCCGTGGCGAGCGCTCAGCGAGGTGCGAAGCGTGGATCCCGGGGGGTCTCAGGCTGGGTCGCGTTGCTGATCCGACGGTCGATGGCGTGGCAACAGGGGCCAGGCGAGGAACGGGGAGACGGACACGGGTGCGGTTGCGGGCCCAGGCGCTGGCGCCTGCAGTTTTTGGCCTGGCAGGCCAATCCTCGGCCAGCATTGGGGAACGAGTCGGGGGGGCGGGCGCTGATTCGGCGGCTCCTTCGCAGCGTCGGGCGCACCCCCCGGAGCGTGTAGCGGCGGGTGGTGGCATCGGGGAGCTACGACGGTCGGCCATATTGGCCGGGAGGATGGTGCCTCATCCTCATCGACCGGTGATTGTGAGAGCACTATCGGAAAGGGAAAGGAAGATCCGAGATTATAGGGCGAGGAACTCTGACAATGGCGGGTCTGCCATAACCGGCTTTCCACTGATGACAACATTCAAAAGATTGGCTTCCATCTGGCATCCAGGTGTCATTGCTGCCAGGCTGGGCACGGGGAGACTCTTCAGCATATTTTCTTCCACGGGGATCTTGCTTTGGAGGTATGGTCTGTCTTCCGGGATTTCTTCAAGGCACAGATGCATCGTGATTTTTTGGCCTTCCTTCAAAGATGGTGGCGTGGCCCGGACAGTCACCATCGGAGATCCTTGGCCGGTGCGATTATATGGGTGTTTTGGAAGAACCGGAACAAGCATCGCTATGAGGGACGTAGTGCTGGTGCTGCTTTCTTGGTCCGGGAGGTGAAGCGACAGTTTCAGAAGTCGCTTTCGGGTTGTCGTCACCTTCCGCCTATTCCGCATTGGGCGTTTGATTAGTGTTTTGTTTGCTTTTGTTTTTCTTTGTTACCTATGAGGTCGGATGTACTCATTACCCTCTTTTTCCAATAAAGGTAACGGTTCCATTATATATATATATATATATATATATATATATATATATATATATATATATATATATATATATATATATATATATATATATATCATTTGAATAATAATATTTTAAAATATTTAAAAATCCTTAAAAATCAAAAATATCTTTTAAATGATAAAATATAAATTGTACCCCAATATAGCATTAACGAGTACTAGATATTACCAAATATTAAATTCTTTTCCACAAATATTCCAACTGTCAAAATATAAAAAAGTTAAATAACATTCTTAAATATTTTCTAAAATTTAACATAAAATATTTTCTAAATATTTGGGTGCCTGATTTTGGACTGAGTACTTATATGGGCACATAGCGTAGAATTACTTGTTACCTTCGATATAAAATAAACCTAAATAAAATAATTCAAGTGTATTAGAATAATAAAAAATATATACTGGGAAAAGTAGTAATTTAAATTAATAAAATCTTTTAAAATGTTGGGATTTTACATAAAGCTACATCAAAACTCGATAGTATTGATGAGGGTTGAGAGTTAATATTTTTATTATTCTAACATATCACAATGCACAAGTTGAAGGTTGATTTCATGGACCAAGAACAGAATTCATGAAGAGGTATGTTTTTTTAATCCATTTAAAATGAGCGCTATACATGATTTGATTGTTGTATTTCTATAATACTAGCTATATTAAAGTTTTTGCAACTTGTACGATTTTTTTTAAAATTTTCTTAAGGATTGAGGGTTTATATATATTTATATCATTCTAACAATTCTAAATTGTATCAACTCTTTAATTTATGCATAATTAAATCTTAACGATTGTGTTTCTGAGGACACTTCATTCGAGAGTGGTAAAGAAATAGTCCTTGGTTGTCTCCTGAGACGGGAATGTGTCCTTGCTCACTTTACATAGAATGAAGACAAACAAGAAGACGACACTTGGGCAATATAGTAGAGTCAAAGTACCAGCTTGTGCTCTTCGATTGTTTGATATATAGTTGTAAAAATGGTGCCGAACCACCGTATAAAATTCGTTTGATAGTTGTAAACATGGTGCCAAACACAGTAGCCGTCCTCAGAAAGATATAAGGAAGAAAAAAAACTTTCAAGATGAATTAAACAGTTTAGTTTACACCATGTCATAACCGAAAATAAAAGATCACAAAGAAAAGGAAGAAAAAAAAGGCAACAAAAAAATGGGTTGCTATCTAGACTTGTTGCATATGATATAATCGAGACATGACATGTATGGCGTAACTATTTAAACATGTTGTGTATGGAAACGATGCAGTCATTTTCTTGTATGATCTACGAAGAGACCCCAACAAACTTAAATGTCCTGAAGTTTAAGATACTCTGGTAACTGTTGTCTACTGCAATCCAAACGTTAAAACAACTTTACAAGCCCAATGATCACAAAGTGTGGGATTAGATACGTTGGATCGAATACAAAAAAGCGGTAATTTCTATGTCCCAATTAGGAACTATTTGCATGGTCTATGAGCTCAACATCAAGAGGCAAGGAGATACAAACGTCTCAATTTGTTGCATTCCCTTTGATTGTTACAAACGTGGTGTCGGTATGTAGTGTTCGACACTCGGTACCGTCAGTAGCCGTCCTGACTCCTGAGCTTGCTCAGAGTCAGAGAGACAGTATAAAATAAAACTACTCACCTCCTCCATTCCTATATATCTAAGCTTACTCGATCAGCTTAGCTTAGTACTCTGATCAGTTGTAGCAAGTAAAGATAATGAAGTGCTCCTCCCTTTTCCTCCTCTTTATTCTTCTAGTTGTAGACTTCCACTCCTCGACTTACATGCTCACCGAGGCCGCAAGTGCAACACTGACCCTCAATGGCTTTGCCAAGGGTGAAAGCGGTGGGGGTGCGTCTGAGTGCGACGAACGCTACCACAACGACAACACCTTGATCGTCGCCCTGTCGACGCACTGGTTCAAGGGGATGTGCGGCAAGAAGATCGCAATTCACGGCAACAAGCACACTGTGGTAGCAACCGTGGTGGATGAATGCGACCAAAGGAGAGGTTGCGCCGACAACATTGTAGACGGCTCCGAGGAAGTCTGGAAAAAATTGGGTGTCCAAAAGGGATCGGACAAGTGGGGGGAGATGCCCGTCACTTGGAACCGCGCCTGAAGCAAATGAAATCCACACGTGCATGTCAAGTACCATATGCATCTCCTTAGTGTCTTTCTTTCTTTCTTCCTTCCTTTTTTGTTGTGGTTAATAAGTAAGCCAGCCAACTATTGCTTGTGCCTGGTAAGTAAGCTTAAAATACTATCCAGGAATGAATAAAGATGCATGAAATATATGGGAATGTGCCTTAATTTTGCTCACTTTGTATGTTATTGAAGGTCTCCTACAAGTCCTCGATGACTAAATTAACCAGACTTTGGTTATTAAAACAGTAACAAAACCGCTGATGAAATTATAAGCAGAATGAATTGCTATAAGAAATTGAAGTTGTGTAAAACCGCTGAAGTCGCACATAAGCTGCTGAAAAGAATGTTGCTAGAATTGGCAGAACAGTTTGCTGGGATGGTTCGATATGTGTTACTCAAAATAAGATTCAACTTTCTCCTCGTCGATTCTCTTTCAGGAAACAACGAGTTTCTATGGAACAATGTATCAAACTTCTGAATCCCTCCTGATATCACATTCCTTCTTAGAAGGAAGCATTGGAGCTTTAAGCAGAAACTGGATACTAGAAAGTAATAGTTCTTCTTCTCTTCAAAAGAGTATAACTGTCCACAAGAATTAGGAGTATAACTGTTGGTGGTGCTGCTCTTGTTTCATTCAAAAACCAAGCTCCTCACAAATGTTTAGTCCCACATCTGTGGGCCGATTCGATTCCATCTTCGGGTTCGGATCAAAACTATAAAACTTTTGCTATTCATTGGCATTTGACCACTTTAATTCCTACTTAAATTTTTAATGCTGGACACCATTAATTTTGTCCAAATACAATGAACCACATTTTTATATGCCTTTATTTAGTATCTCGTCCTTGATTCAAGCAACGGTTACAAAGTTTGTGCCTATATTATGAGCCTTTCATCTACTCTCTTAACACACAAAAATCTCTTCCAAATTCTCGTCTTACGAAAATTCTTTCCGTTCTTCGTATCCGCGCTCTGGGCAAAACTAGGTCGGGTTCAATCTCCTCGAGTTGTGTGCGGCGACGGGATAACGGTAGAGCAGGGGGTTTACCACTAGGAGCATCCGAAAAAGTCTCCTCATAGATCCGGATTAACTCTTAGGGCAGTGCTTCGTGTACGACTTTTCCGAAGGCCGGTAACTTTAATTTTTTGTTTATTTTGTTTACAGATTATAAGAGGAGAAAATCAGATATATTTAACAAGCTAAGAGTTAATCGTTCGTGTTATTATTTTAGATGTTTTGTTTATCATACGAAAATTAAATATGATATCCTGCACCTAGAACCTGAACAAGTTAGTCTATTTATCTTAAGTGATGTAGTGTTCAATGACTAGTGTTCTTTTTATACAGAACTGACGTGACGATTTGTCGCGGTATTTTTTAAAGAGTACTTCTAAGAAATTGCTAATTATTAGTAACCTATTCGTCATGCATAGAGAAACCACAATAACAAAATCTTTAGCACAACTACTTTAGTTCAAGTTATGTACATGAAACTAGATATGTTTCTAACTATCAATTTCCTCTACATGGAGTGTTAATCAGCACTTTTCAATAGAGTTCTCTCAATATGGCTTATCAGAAGAAGAATTCAAGGCTGCAACAACATGTTCTAGTAATGATAAGAAGTAGGTTTTATTAAATGAATTCACCGAAAGAAAGTTCATTTGTTAACAAGTTTTCTTTACATTGTGCATATGTGGACTAGTCTATAATTATTTTAATAATTATACCGATCACATGCATCCTTAAATTTTTTCTTTACATAGCGACAAATGATAGCTACAACAACAACATGAAGATTGAAGAATAACATAACGACGATATAACATTGGCAAGTTTTGAATACATCCCGTAATTGATGATATTATTTGATATTGAAAAAAATTAATAAACAATTTTAAGATTATTTGTATCAGTGAGAATCCTGGCGTCTACATAAATTTTAGAGATCCCCTTTCGGTTGATGAAACATGTTTCAGATGTTCAAAATACCATCATAGAATTCATAGCTTTTGACATCTTGATTTTGATTATTTTTATAATAAATAATCCAAGAAAAGTGGCCCTACTTTGAACAAGACATTCCTTGGTCTTCTATATTCATCAGAGAGTACTATAAAGTGCAAGTCTTCTGAGGCTTTGCCTTTCTTGAGTCTGCACAATCAAGGACCCCTTTTACATTCTTAAATATTACTTTGATTGGAATCCTTTCTACAGATATGGATATTTGACCAAAACAAAGGTTTAATTCATTAGTGTAAGTAACATAATATTTCCTTTTCCGTCTGCTTAGCATTTTGTTCCCTATAGTATATAGCATGTATGATGTGCTACTTACAAGTTAGGACTAGCATGTCAAGTGGTCCGTTAACATGGTTAGTGTAGGAACAATGGCACCTCTAGAGGGGGTGAATAGAGTGCAGCAGAGAATATTTAGCAATTAAAAATTTAACTCTAAGCAGGTGAAGCAATATATATATATATATATAAAACAATTGCAAGTATGTCAGTAAAATTAGGGCAAGAAAACAATACGCAAAGACAGCAGGTTTATACTAGTTTTCCTCTGTGAGGACTAGTCCAGTCTCGAGTACTCAACCCGATGTTTGAATCCACTATTTGAAATGGAGATTACACCACGTGTTTTGCTCCGAAGAACACACCAACTTCACCACCGTCGTGTTTTTATCCGAAGCCCACCACTACAACAAAAAACCCTTTTAATGACGCTCGACAAGGAGTTTTAATGCCGGCTGATACATAAGCGTTATTAAGTTGAAAATTACCTTTTTTCTATGACGATTTGGGCTAATTCTGGGCTTTTTATAACGTTTATAAAATAAAGCGTTATTAATAGTTTAGAGCGGTGGCAAACTTGTAATAAACTTTCTGTAATATATTCAATCTCCCCTCCGATTTTACTCAGAATAACTCTCATTCTCCTTCTGCCCCCTCTTCCCTCCTCTCCCCAAACCCTAATATTTCCCATCTCCTCCTTTCAATCTCCCACAAACCCTAACTCTAGGTCTCACTCTAAATCCTAGCTCTAGGTCTCACTCTAAGCCCTAAGCCCCCAACCCCTCCTCCTACGAACCCTAGGCCCTAAGCTCCCAACCCCTCGCTCGTCGACGGAAGCAGCGGCGGCGGGAACGATGTGGTGGGTCGAGGTCGTCCAGGCGTTGTGGCTTCGGGTTCAGAAGATTGGGGAGGTCGGTGCTCATGATGAGTGGGACGACGCTCGGTCGAGAACAGGAAGTGGAGTCGGAGGAGGGCTCGGGAAGGCGTGGGCTCGGGATCCGGTCGGGGTTGTCCTCGGCACGGAGACACGTCGGCATCGACGCTGGATCACAAACCCCATCTAGGTATCTACTCCCTCTATTTCTTTTGGTCGGTTCTGATGGGAAATTAGGTTAATTTTTTTCTTGTAGCTATTGGATTCTTGTGAATTTAGAAAGTTTGTATTTTTTCATTGAAATGTAATTCTTGTGAATCTAATGGAAAATTAGGTTAATTTTCTTCTTGTAGCTAGGGGAGGCGGCGGTGGCGGAGCCCTTGGCGTCTCAAGCCGAAACGATCACCTGTAAATTTGCTGCGGCCAGACATCGATTTGAATTTTTTTTCTTCTATAGAAGAGGTAATTTCTCTACGACAGCATTTTGCTCTTATTTATAGGGTTTTTTGTCTCAATTGTTGAGATTTGTTGCACTGTTGTAATTTCAATTATTTGTTCCTATTTTTTGCTGGATTTGACAGGATTATAAGAATAATTTGTTTTTGTCGAAAATCTTATTCAATTATGGTACAATTTCTATGTTTTACATATTCTAATATAAAAGCTACTTTACTCTTGAAAATGAGATGTGATGAACCTACAATTATTCATCTTCTATCTACAGCGGTCTGCAAAAGTATATGAATCAACAAGGATTTCATATTGTTGGATATGGATGCACTACATGTATTGGGAACTCTGGGGACCTGGATGCGTCCGTTGCTGCTACAATTTCTAAAAATGGTAGTAACAGTTTGTCATTGAGTTAGCCCTGTTTTATATTCCATTATCGATAATATGCAAGTCATGAAGCATTCACCTCATTTGATTATGTATGTTTTTTTTCCTTCTTCATAGATATTGTTGCCACTGCTGTGCTTTCTGGAAATAGGAATTTTGAAGGTCGAGTGCATCCCTTGACTCGAGCCAATTATCTTGCTTCACCTCCTCTGGTTGTAGCGTATGCCCTTGCTGGCTCAGTAAGTCATTTGTGCTATTTTTTAATGTAATTTATTTCGAGATGCGAAATTAGGAATTTATAAAACAGGCTGAATAACAGATAAATATGTATGCCTCGACCAATAATATAATTCCCTTTCAGTGATTCTCATCTTCCTCTTCTTTCAAGTTATTCTGACCAATCAGCCACTGTTAATTTTGCTTAATTGATCAAACTCTTGGCCAATACCTATACCAGTATTGTTAGCTTGTAATCCTCCTGAACATGGTCTTAGCTTGTTTATCAATAGCTGATTTTTTTTATAATTTCGTTACTTCAATAATCGATTCTTGATAGTAAATTTGAATATATTACTGCAAGTTTTTCCATGATCATGCACATCTTTTTCTTACTGACACCAAATTAAATTTGACTAGTTTTATTATGAAACCATTATCAGGTTGACATTGATTTCGAGAAGGAACCTATTGGAATATCAAAGGATGGGAAGAGTGTATACTTTAGGGACATTTGGCCGTCAACTGAAGAAATTGCTGAGGTAGTTACTGCAAGTGTGGATAAATTTAATTTTTGGTCACATGCTATCATATCCCTCGTAATTGCATAAATTCTTTATTTCTTTCAGTATGTGACCAAGTATCTATTGATAAGAGGATAATGTTGCATGAGCAAGATTACAATATTTGCATAATGAAGTGCCTGGTTGATAACCGATTAATCCTTTTTGTAGAACACTTCACATGTTATATATCAATTCTTATAGGATCATGAAGCCACATCAGAAAGATAGGCTAACGTAGTATCAGTTTTCGAAATCGTTGATAACCTAACACTTCACATGTTACAATTTCTTGCTTTCGGGGTGATGTCTTTGATAGCCTATACAACTAAATCTTACTTCTTTGCGTTGGCCTACTTTTGAGAAGGTGGTTCACATGGAGGTTGGATGGTTTGATGATCCTGAGAACTCGAGTGGAGCTGTTGGGGGAAAGAACACATATAAGACATTTTTATGAAAAATCTTATATAGGTAGATAGGTAAATCTGCACTTGTATATTTCAATCTTATATAGGTAGACTAGTCTTTCTTCAATTTCGACTTGATTCTTTGTGCATCTTTAATTCTTTATAACCTATATTGTATCAGTTTGTTGTTTTTCTTTTGAGAATTATGATTCAATTTATGTGTTTGACAATAAACTGTAATTTTTTGCTCAACATATTTTAGAAAGATTGGAGAAATGAGGCTCAACTTTGTATGGTTAAATGTGATATTCAAAATAAGAATACGAGTACATTTTGTAGTAATCTTTAGTTGCCTGCTCTGGAGTAACTCTCCTTTATCCAATTGTGAGGTGATATTTTTGTGTTCTTGACCGGTCTGGATGGCTCATTGGTTGGGCAGTTTCCTAGGTACTGTTATCCCTAACTATAAGTTACATGTTGGTGCTGCTTGAGAAGTTTGATGCTGGCTGCTCAGCTTCCAATATAATCTTTTTTAAGCTTATTCATGTTGATTTAAGAGAATGTACTGTCAAGTTTATTCATGCTTCCAATGTAATCTTTTTTTTGTTTTTTTTCAGCTTTCCTTCTTTCATATGTGGACCAATCAATTGTAAGAGACATTAAATTCAAACAAACGAGGATACTGCTTTTTTCTATAAAGATTTTAGCAGTTGGAGGACCTTTAGTCCCTGGTAGTCCAACAGAGCTCTGGGTGCAGGTTTTTTGGTAGTTGTAAATGTATATATGTATTTGTAAATGTATATATGTATTTGGATATTCTATTTTGAGAATGTAATGAAGATGTTGATATGTACTCTATTTTGAGAAATGTAATAAAAATGGTGATATATAATGTTAATTTGAATTTTAGGCCTGACAATTATATGGGCTGATTTGGATATGCTAATTTGAATAGTATAAAGTGTTATAAATGTGCTGCATTGAGCCTATACATGTTATCTATTCATGACGTTTTAAAATTGTTCTGAATTGTGCACTATATATTAACTATTCATAACGCTTTTATAGAAACTATTCATGACGGTTATTTTATGACGCTTTTAAAAAACATTTATAACACCCATTTTCATGACGGTTGCTGTGAAAAAAAAAAGCGTCATGGTTCGTCATTAATGACGCTTTTTAGCCGTCATTAAAAGGGTTTTTTGTTGTAGTGCACGAACAAACTTTAACACCTTTCTGAAGAAAGCTTTTATATGCCAAGCTTGTACAACCCGAAACTCCTACTCGAAAGCCACCGGCACTAAGAAGAATAGAGTTGACTTAGAGATTTGAAGATTGAAGGTTTGGGAGTGGAATAGAAAGTTTAGGAATATATAGAGAAGACGAAGATTGAATCTATGTTTAGAAATAAAAATTTCTTCTCTATTTATAGGTTTTTCTAGGACAGAGTTCGGACAGAACTCGGTACCCTAACGTTCAAAAATTCAAATGTTGGAGATCCACAAGAATAGGTAAAGCTTATGACCAGGAGTGAATTCTGCTGACCGAGTTCAGGCAGAACTCTGGCCGAGTTCGGTTAGCCTAATTCCAAGACAGTTTTGGTTTTTGGATCTGGTTTGGTTTATGACCAAATCAAGAATGAATTTGGTTTAGGACAGACTTCTAATTTCCAGTGATCCCGATTCATAAATAATCTAGACTCAATAAATAGAAAAATACAGAATAAATAATAAAATCTCAGAGACAACGCAATCTGCATTCTTTGTTTCATTTCATATCGAGATCGAAGTTTTAAGACATTTATCGAAATCGGTTTGACTATGGCTGAATGTGCCAACAATCTCCCCCATTTTGATAATGTGACAAAACTACGATTGATACTTAAGAAAAAGTTCAGCTTGAAGTGAAAGTATACTTGATGAGTATGGAAGGTACGGTAGTAGCTTTTTGTCCATCAAAAAATGGTATAGTACAATGCTCAATAATCTCCCGTAGTGTAAAGTCAAGTCTTATTACTCCCCCGCAATAAAACATTCTGCTGAATCTGTATCTGTAGAGTCTAAACCAAAATTCTTTCAAACCAAATTAGTAATAAAGTAAATAATCATCAGAAATCATATATTGTATTCAAGATGAATCAAATCTAGTAATCTTACTGAATTTTATTAATCTTACTCTCCCGTTTTATTATAATAGCAAAATGGTATAGCAATATTAAACCATAAAGCATAATAGAAGACATGCATGAAATAATGAAAATACTAGCATAAACTGAAAAAAGTTTTGCATACATCACACAGAAAAAGAAAACTGAAAAAGTCATAACTGATAATGCTTGAAAGAAGCATTTATCACTAATACATGCCAACTAAAATAAAGTCAAAACATATCAAAGTCACTAAACTATCATGTGGAATAACAAATCCTCAATTATCATCCTCATCATCATCATCATCATCTGCAGCAGCACCAGCAGTACCAGAAGGACCGATCTCAGCAGCTCGGCTGGGGTCATATCGAGCAGCCACAGGGTCAAAGAAACGCTGCACCTCATGGTCATCAATGTGATAGCCAAGCTAGGTCGGTTCACAAACCATAGGAATGGGACCTCTAGGGTTGTGAGAAAGGCTATATGACAAATCATAAACTATGTTCGAGATGTCCTGGAGCTGAAGGGTGTTTGCTATTAAAATTCTTTGATTGCAAATTTCAATACAAACAGAACAGTGTTATAATATAGGACTTAGATGTAGTCCTAGGAGTACACTTTTGTTTATCTGGGTTCCTTATGCCGATGGAGTGAGTGGTAATGCGTTGACTCCGTTGACGATCTGACGACGGTTATCGGTTCTCTGAAGGTCTGGATTGCTCTGGGTGCTGCAGCTTACTAAGAGGAGGAAGACGTTGAGTGTCTGGATCTGCCTCTCTGGTGGTGCGAAGTCTCTGTGCGTTCATTGTAGGTAGGTATGTGTGTACGTGGGTCTGGAAGAAGGAAATGGTCCCTCTCTTTATATAGTCTGCAGGCTGGCTGCTCATGCGCGCATGTAGGATGCGCCTGTACGCGGGGATGCCACGTGTTGATTGCTGATGGAGGCGCATGGACGATGCACCCTGATTGAGGGGTTGAATTCTACATACTGCTGTTATGGGCCGGCACGTAGCAGAGGAGAAGATCTTTCTGTTGCTGATATTTCGGATGAGCCGAGTCAAAGGACACGTGTCATCGACCCATGGCTCAGAGATCTCTGATTTGGTGGGGAATGATCTGGTAGGATGCGCCTAGGATTTGGCGCATGAGGAGGCTTTGGCTCGTAACCTTTAGGAGTCACGAACCATTCGGGGCGCATGGCTTTTGAGGCGCATGCGAGGCTTCAGTAATGACTTTACTCCTGTCTTTCGGGATCAGAGAGAAGTCTGAGGCGCATGGCTTTTAAGGCGTATGCAGAGCTTTAATGGTGACTTTCCTTCTGTCTTTAGGGATCAGTAAAAAGTCTGAGGCGTATGGCTTTTGAAGCGCATGTAGATTTGGGCGCATGGCTGTAGAGGCGCATGCAAGCAGTTGGGTGGCCACGTGGCAGTAGCCGTCGGAGGAAAGTAATGATGATGCTGACGTTGGCGACGCTTCGTCTTCTGAACTTTTCAGACTTCGGAAGGCGTGCTGCCAACTCTGTCAGTTCAGCATTTAATGTTTGTGACATTCGATGGACAGCTGAGTGGGCGCATCGATCGGCGTTCTACTAGGCGCATAAGGACGCATGGGACGCATTCCTATAGGGCGCTTGGTGCTGATAGGCGCGTCTGTATGATACGCGGTCTGATCGGCGCATCTGTTTGCATGACGCATCTTCATTGGTTCGACTGTTGAGTTCTTCGGAGCATTGATGGCTCTCTGACTTAGCTGAATTCGAAGGGGCGAATTCATCATCATGAATACAAGTTCATTGCACTAACTTCGGGAAGGTTGCCATTTGGCGCATGGGTTTGATTTGCCCTGTCCTATGAATAGCAACAGTTTGAGAGAGTTTTGTTGTCTCTCCCTTGACTTCTCGACGAAGATGGATTCGACTGATCATCCTCCTTGGCAAGACGTTGTACTGTGGATAATGGTTCTCCTTGTTCGAAGAAGCTTTGATAGTGAACTCCTTCGGAAGATAAGAGCCCCAGGCTGGTAGATGCGCATGTGCGTTGACGAGGAAGTGATTCACTCTGACGGGGCGGAGTGATGCGCTGGGAGACAGGTACAGCAGGTTACAACTGTTGAAACACAGACTGCCTTGGTGGTGGAGCCACTGTCTTGCGGTAGAAGCAGTTGATGGCGACCGTAGCACAAGTGTGTCCTGTGAGGGACGCACTATGCTCGTTGGTCGGCTCTCCTGATCGGCGTTTGTGAATGATCACATTACACAAATCGTTAGAGGAGGGTGCCACCTTCACACCCCCTTCAGGCGCATGGCAAGGCCAAGTGCCAGAGTGGTCAAGTGAGAGTGCCACCTTCGCACCCCCTTCAGGCGCATGGCAAGGCCAAGCACCGAGGTGGTCAAGTGAGTGTTGTGCCCCCTGATCTAACACCAAACAGGCATCCCGATCAGTAGTGGGGGAACCACAGCACTTGAAGTAACTTGAACGGACCTCAAACGCACAACCAGAGGAGGCGCGGGAGTTCAAGACCACTGGATTTGCCTTACTCAACTTGGTTGTGCACGCAATAGATGTGCCCAAGTGAGACAAGGACTTTGAAGGTCGGCTCATTTCTGGCGCCGCAGTACCCGAGTCGACCTTGTACAGCTTGCCATCAGCAGCGCGCATGATTGTGAGCGCATGCTTCTGGTTTACTGCTGGCATAGCACGTTTGAGGCGCATGGCCCGTACCGCCTTGGACTTCTTCGTACTAGCCCGTAGGACGCATAGTACTCAGAGTCCAAATTATCCTCGCCATGACAGCGAGTGAAGAACTTGCAGCCAACCCAGAAGAAGAGAAGAACAACTGTAACTTTTTGTGGCTCGAACGGGCTCCTTGGATAACGGGCTCCCTTTTCTTTATTTATTTTTGGTGCCCTCTTCAAAGGAGGCAAGAGGGCTCTATATATAGAGTGGAATGAGAGATCTCTTCTTCTCCTTTCCGATGTGGGATTAAAAGCAAGATCCCTCCTTTTTCATGCTTCTACAAGATCCCCTTCAAAGTTTTTAAAACTTTTGGACAAGTTTTGAAATACTTTGAACAAGAAGCATGAATGGTAGAGCTGTTTAGGTGTGACAATCCTATCAGAGGTAGTATAGACGTAATAGGTTTGGGTACTTCCACTGGTGAATTTATGTGGACTTATCATCCATGACGCACCTTGGTTTTAGGTACAGATAATAAGTTGAGAGAGAGAGAGAGAACCAACATATTTATTCAGAGGTAATATGGACGTGGTAAATATGGGATTGATGGTAGAGCTTTCCTACTCAGAGGTGATATGAACGTGGTAGGTTGACTCTGGAGGGAGATACGCGGAACTACTCAGAGGTAATATGGACATGGAAGTTCCGCTGGGGATGTTTAGGGATTGTAGTCTCTTCTTTTTTGTGTATTTGCAACTCTTGCTAGAGATAGTGTAATCCTTTACCCTCCTTTTTTAGAAATAAAGAAGTACACCATTTTCTGTGATGTGTTCATTTTTGCTTGTCATGAACTTTGATGATTTGTGTGGACCTATTATCTTTTGCATACCTTGGTTTTAGGTACAGATAATAAGTTTGAGAGAATCCTCATGTTTGCTCAGAGGTGATGTGGACGTGGCAAATATGGGGTTCAAATGATAGAATCTTCCTACTCAGAGGTGTTATGGACGTGGTAGGAATGACTCTGGGGGATACACGGAACTACTCAGAGGTAATGCGGACGTGGATGTTCTGCGATTGATGTACGACAACGCAGGGGTTATCTGTACGGGATGTTTACTCAGAGGTAATATGGAATTGGTAAACATGGTGGGTAGCGTAGTCTTATGGGATGTAAGATTCCGCTTTGTAGGGTGTAGGGGGACAACTCAGAGGTGATGTAGACGTGCTTGTCCTTCTACTGGAGGATGCTACAGAACAACTGGGTTCCGGAAGCGTATAATTTTGTGGAAGGAAATTGTCTGTGAGCCTTGATGATTGGGTCTACAGATCCCCTGGTGGAAGCACATGTCTGAAGGATGTCAAGAGTAGTACTTCTTTAGGAACTTGCCATTGATGGGCATCATGAACAAGTCCCCATTGGGTTTGGCGAGGTGGTAAGCACCGTTTGAGTATACCGTCTCGATGATGAAAGGTCCTTCCCACTTGGGCTCGAACTTTCCTAGTGTTTTGTGAGTCAACACCATCGGCCTCCTTACTGCCAGAACCAGGTCGCCTACTTGAAAAGTCCTCTGCTTGACCTTCTTGTTGAAAGCCTGTGATATACGGGCTTGGTAGAGTTCGATGCGCTGTTGAGCTAGGAGACGCTTTTCATCAAGTACCTCTAATTCTCGCAGACGACGACGTTGATTGTCTTCTTCTGTGAGTTGGTTTGTGATTGCTACGCGGAGTGAGGTTATCTGAATCTCGAGAGGCAGTACCGCTTCGCTCCCGTAGACCAAGAAGAATGGTGTGTTGCCCGTCGGGGTCCGTACCGTTGTGCGGTAGGCCCAAAGGCATTCGTCGAGCTTTTCATCCCAATCGCGTTTGTTGGATGACACGACCTTTTTGAGTAGCCTGACGATAGTTTTGTTAAACGCCTCTGCTAATCCGTTTGTTGTCGGATTGTAGGCGATTGATGCCACGTTTTGAATACGATTCTTGTCACATAATCGGCTGAAAACATGGCTGATGAACTGAGGACCATTATCGTGGATGATCCTTCGGGGTACCCCAAAACGGTAGATGACGTGGTGCTTGATGAAGCTGATCACCCTGGAGCTTTTTACTTCTGCCAGCGGAACTACTTCTGCCCATTTGGAGAAGTAGTCGGTGATTGCTAGGATGAAGCGGTGTCCTCTCGATAAAGGAGGGGTGATCGGTCCTACAATGTTCATTCCCCAAGCTTCGAAGGGCCAGGAGGCGACTGTAGGATGTAGTGGTTCGGACGGTGTATGAATGAAGTCTGCGTGAAGCTGGCACGCATGGCACTTCTTAGCATATTCAACAGTGTCAGCGGCCATGGTTGGTTAGTAGTAACCCATGCGTCGTAGTCGATCCTGCAACTTAGGGCCAGGTTGATGGGCCCCGCAGGTTCCTTCGTGAGCTTCTCGAAGGGCTTCGACCGCTTCTTCGTAGGACAAACATCGAAGGAGAAGTCCATCATAGGAGCGTCGGTACAGCATTTTAGTGGCTGTATCGTAGTAGAATCGAAGAGAGCGTCTCCTGACTGAGACGGCTTCTTTCGGGTCCTCTAGAAGAATTCCGTAGACAGCAAAGTCGATGAACGGGAATCTCCAATCTCGGACGTTAACACCGGCACCCGTTGACATGGCGTGGGCCACTTGCGAGCGCAGGTTGTTTTTAGGGCAGACCAAGTCTCGATCCACTACCGTGACGTAGTATTGAGTCCCGAGGGGTGCCGCCAATGAGGCTGCGAGGCCAGCCAGAGCATCAGCCTCCAGATTTTGTAGACGAGGTACGTGTTCGATGAAGAACCCGATGAAGGTTAAATGATGTTCAATGCAACTTCATGGTAGGGGATCAGATCTTCATGGCGAACCTCGTATTGCCCTCTGATCTGGTTTACGACGAGTTTTGAGTTACTGTAGGCTTCCAAATGATTCACCCCCAGCTATTGCGCCAGCTGGAGTCCCATAATGAGCGCATTATACTCAGCAACATTGTTGGAGCACGGCTTTGAAAGGGAGTAAGCATGCTGGATGACCAGCTGATCGGGGGAGACTAATACCACCCCCACTCCTGCGACGATTTGGCCTTTGGGGCCTGTTCTTGAAGCGCCATCGAAAAACATCCGCTAGACGGAGCCTTCTTCGGTGACGTTTGATTCTTGGACCTCATCCAGGATGTCTTCATAGAGTCTTGAGGACTCTGGGATGGGGTGTGCAGCTAAAAAGTCGGCCAGAGCTTGACCCTTAACAGCTTTTTGTGGAACGAACACCATGTTGTATGGTGTTAGCAAGATCGCCCGTGTGGCTAGCCGGGAGTTCAATGATCCTGGCTTCGTCATGAGGACTCTAAGCGGATTGACTCGGGAAATGACATGAATTGTCTGCCCTGAGACATAATGTCGAGTCTTTTGGATGGCAAATACCAAAGCCAAGCACTTTTTCTCAACGGGGTTGTACCGGTGTTCGGCCCCGATCAGAGTTCGACTAAGGTAGTAGATTGCTTGCTCATAGCCTGCATCGCTGTTCTGAGCCAGCAGAGCGTCGAGGAAGTGATCCATGGCTCGGACGTAGAGGAGAAACGATTTGCCGGCGACGGGTGCCACCAGGACTGGTGGGCTCGTCAGGTAGGCTTGGATGTCGTCGAAAGCCTTTTGGCATTCCTCTGTCCAGACGTAAGAGACTCCCTTCTTCATGAGCTGGGTGAAGGGTTGACATTTGCCGGAAAGGTTTGCTATGAACCTCCGGATGTATGCCAGACGTCCCTGTAGTCCTCGAAGTTCTCGAAGGTTCTTCGGAGGGTCCATATCAAGGATAGCTTTAGTCTTCTCAGGATCGACATGAATGCCTTTCGCCGTGATGATGAAGCCCAAGAACTTTCCTGTAGAAACCCCAAGGAAGGATTTAGCGGGGTTCATCTTGAGTTGATAAGCCCGCATAAGATCGAAGACTGTCTTGAGGTCTTGCAGGTGATCTCCTTTGAGACAGCCCTTGACTGCAATGTCGTCGATATAGCATTCGACTGTCTTGCGAAGGTGTGGATGGAAAATGGTGCTCATAGCTCGTTGGTATGTCGTACCAGCGTTTTTCAAGCCGAAGGGCATTACTGTGTAGCAGAAAACACCCTTTGGAGTCCTGAATGACGTGTGTCTTACGTCATCGGGGAACATCTTGATCTGGTTGTAGCCCGAATACCCGTCCATGAAAGACATGCGCTCGAAACCACATGTGTTGTCAATCATCACATCGGTGATTGGAAGCGGGAATTCGTCCTTCGGGCAAGCAGAGTTGAGGTCCCTGAAGTCGATACAGACTCATATCTTCC
This sequence comes from Iris pallida, assembly GCA_029216955.1. NCBI lineage: Eukaryota > Viridiplantae > Streptophyta > Magnoliopsida > Asparagales > Iridaceae > Iris > Iris pallida. The sequence continues at coordinate 3,084,658 of JANAVB010000997.1, read as the reverse complement.
CATTCTTCTTGGTGACGGAGACAACGTTGGCTACCCAATCTGGGTGTTGCTCTTCACGGATGAAGCCGTTGGTCAAGAGTTTGTCCACCTCCTGATCGATGGCGTTCATGATATCCGGACGAAAGCGCTGTTGCTGTTGTTTGATAGGCTTGGCATCAGGTAAGATATTCTGCCTATGTATCACGATTTAGGGATCAAGTCCTGGCATTTCTTCGTAGCTCCAGGCGAAGAAGTCGATATACTCTTTAGCCAGCTGGATTAAAGATTCTCGGTCTTCTCCTTTTAGGCTTTTGCTGATGAAGATGGGTTTGGAAGAAGATCCATCCCCGAGATCGATCTGCTCGACTTCATCTTCGGTGGGGGGTTCGCGTAGTTCGAAACGAGACTCCCATTGTTGTCCCAGGCATTGAGCCCAGGGTTCTTCTTCGAAGAATTCTGGCGCTTGGTCTTCGCCTTCTTCTTTTTGAGATTGTGCAGATGTCATGTTGGCTGACAGCACATTCTTGAAGACTGATCCGATGCTGGTATCGGAATCCCAGGTTGATGCTTCGGACGAGTGAGAATGTTCTACTTCTTCCGCGTCTGAACTCTCAGGAGTTGACGGTGGCGTGACATAGCCTACCCCCCGTCGAGTTTTGTTGTAGTAGTCCTGCGGCTTTCCTTTAGGTGTCGGAAGCCGGAGAGGGAGACGTCGACCCTTGCCGTAGTTCAGGCCTTTGTTGCTGTTTTAAGTCATAATCCATCTTTTGGATGAGGTACTTTGCCTTGTCCGTGTACCGATAGAGTTGCATTCTGCCGGTATCTGGTTCTGGGAGGTATTGATGACGCTCAACCTTGCCGAAGATGCTGGATTTTTCATCTCGACTCCGTGGTGGGACTATGTAACAGACCCCTTGGGACGGGACTACTCGATTTACATGATGGACGGTCGCTATTTGTGTTTACAACGACCGTAGAGCGTTATCTAATGTATACATGGCATTCCAATATGGAATACTAGAATAATTAAAAGACACTCTGTTATTGATGAAATACGAGATTTTATCCCGCGGGATTACATTGTCTAGAGAAGGGGCATCTACATCAGCCGAGATATATTCTCCCAACTCTTCGTCTGTAAGCACTGGAGTAGGATCGGAAGAGTCCACCACAGCATTGGCTTTGGAGTCCGAGAGGACTACGTGGGCCTTCTCTGGCGGCTGAGATGGCGGTGGCTTGCCCTTAAGACGCACCTACAGAGGTGCCTCCGCTGTGCCTACGGTGATTGGTGCCTTCCCTTGTAGTTTTTCCACAAGGGGAGCCGATGTCTGAGGCGGCTTTCCCTTGAGGCGTATCTTCAAGGGAGCTTCAGGAGCAGCTGGTGCTTTCCCGGGTAGCTTAATGCTCATGGGAGGTAACTTCTGAGGCGGTTTGCCTTTAAGTCGGATCCTCAAAGGAGCGTTGGGGGTGGCCTCAGGCTCCGTGTCCGGCCCTGCTGTCGTTTCTGCTTCGTCATCAGCATCATTGGCTTCCTCCTCGTAAGGTGACTTGTATAAGTCGGCATCGGTGAAATAGGCTTCAATTGCTTTGAAAGGGTCGATGTCCGCGAACTTCGTACGGATGAAGTTGTTGGTGGACACATACTTCATACATTGGTGGGGCGTGGATGGCACCACCATGTACTCATGCATCCATGGGCGACCCAACAGAATGTTGTAGTTGACTTCGGCGTCCACGACATAACAAGTGACCTCGGTTCTGAGGTTACCGATGTGGCACTTTAGTCGTATTTTGCCCAGTAGTTTGCTTTTGCTGGCGTTGAAACCACTGATCGTTGTGTTGGAGGGCGCCAGTCGGTACATTGGGATCTCCAGTGTTGAGAGCAGCGTCTTCGGGATGATGCTGAGGGAAGACCCCGGATCGATCTGAATCCGCTTCACCTTGACTGAACCGATATACCCTGTATAGTACAGCGGCCTGTTGTGTTGGTTGTGCTTGAGCAGCATGTCCTGTTGGGTGTAGGTTATATTGGGGATAACCTCCTCCGCACAGTGACAGTGCTTGCACACAATCGGGAGATCTTCAGGCTGCTTGACCTGACTGAGAAAGGATTCAGCATCCTTTAGAGCATCACAGAGAGCTTCTCGGGAGTCTTTGGAAAGACGAAGGAGCTCGAACAGCGATAGGCAGACAGGAGTACTAGCCAATTGTGCCAGTATGTCGAAGTTGTGGGGCTTGGCTAGCCCCAAAGCATTTTCCTTTCGTAGAGGTCTGTCAAAGCGGGTCCCTATCTGCTTCTGCTTATTGGCTGCTGGGGGCTTAGACGGGCCCTCGTCCTGGACAGCAGGGACGGTGCCCGGAGGTACCACCTCGACGGCAGCTTCGTCGGGTTGGACGTTCTGTTGTGAACGCATCTGCACAGAAAGTGCCTCTTCCGCTGAGAAGAGACCATACGGCAAGACTTGATCTTCCTGCCTTTGGATTTGGAGGTAGGGCGTACCTCCGGTTGAGTCACCTCAGAGACGAGATCGAGGTGAACCCATAGGATCTCTCCCCGAGATGTGGTGAGTGGGATGAGTCCACTCACGTTGTCATGGGTAGGTGGTAGGTTAACCACCTCCATTGTCGCCTTAGGGATGGGGATGACGCCATCTTGTGTTGTAGTCGACGGCAGGGTACCAAACTGGAGTGACACCACGTTGGCTGACACCGTCTTCTCTTCGTAGTCGACGAAGATTACATCCGCATTGATCATGCGCTGGATGTAATTCTTGAGGACATAGCAGTCCTTGGTTGGGTGTCCGACAAACCGATGGTAGTGACAGTACCTCGGGTTGTCCACTTTCCCAACCTCATCGGGGCTTTGGGTCCAGAAGCTTGATCTTGTCACCCTGTTTCAGTATCTCAAAGAGTTGCAGGGTGTCTTCGTCGTTGAACAAATAAACCTCCTTCGGCCTTGGTGCAAGTGGAGGTTTCTGAGCAGGTGCTGACGCACCTTTGGAGGCATTGACAGTCAATGCATGTTTCCCCTTTGTCTCTCGTCCGGGGTTGTTAGCTGCAGGCCGTTTCCCCTTGTCTTCAAAGGCGGGAAAACTGACTCCCAGAAGACGAGCGTTGGCCGCCTTCTTCTCTGCGGCTTCTGCTTCAATGATCAAGGAGCTCCAGTCGGGAGGAGGAGTAGAGTTAAGCCAGAGTTTGACTGCAGGCAGCATGTTCATGCTGCAGGAGGAGAGAAGCGCATGTTCTGGCATGCCCGGGGGCAGTCTTAAGCAGTCCTGTCAGAAGCGTTCGATGAACACTCGAACTGTTTCCTTCTCCTTCTGGCGTATCTCTATAAGGGACACCATTGTCATGTCCTTCCCGCCGTCGTAGAAACGGTCGAAAAAGAGGCACGTCAGGTCGTCGAAGGAAGATATTGAATTGTCGGGGAGGCTGCAGTACCAGTCATACGCCACTCCTTTCAGTGCCCCAACAAATATGCTGGTAAGTAGTGCGTCCTCCTTCGGAAGATGTCCCGTCTGAGACTGGAAATACGTCAGGTAGCGACGCGGAGAGTCCATCCCATCGTATGGCGTCAGTGTTTGTGGTTTATACTTTGGAGGATAAACCACCTTGTTCCACTCGAGGGGATAAGGCTGGGGGATGCCCATTTTCTGGCGCTCCTCTTGTCTCGTCTTGGACTCAAAGCGCTCGCTCAGGTCCCTGATCATCTCGACCACGTCTTCCGTGGAGCTGGGAGTCTGGGAAGGTGGTACCACCGGATGTTGAGCATTTGAGGGCTCCGACGTCCGAGGTGCTTCTCGGCGATCTATGTCCGAGGATACCCGTTGAAGGGGTACATTCGATTCTCCGTTAGCCCCTGGGTCGGGAACGGCAGAAGGCGTCCTGGTCAAAGCTGACCGTATCTCGAACACTGCTTGAGTCAGTATTTGCATGGAGGCAGAGAAGGTTTTCAGTCCTCCCTCCAGGGTATCTATGCGCTGGACGAGATCTGTTGGCGACGCATCAGACTCGACATCAGCCCCAGTCACGTTTACTGTCATGACACGGCCGGAAGTGGATGGATGGGTTGAGGCCTCACTCTCGGCCTCACTCTCTTGTAGGGGAGTTGCCTCTCCTGGAGCTTCGTCTTGGCTACCCCCGGTTATGTTCGGGAGAACATTCACCACGGGCGCATCTGCAAGGGCCTGATTACCCTCAGCTCCGTCTTGAAGGGCCTCTTCGTCTCCGAAACTCGGGTCCGCAGATGCTAGACTACCCCCAGCTATGTTATGGGGGATATCCTCGTCTTCAGGGGCTTCTGGGAGGCTGACTTTGCCTCGAGGATCTGCCCCAGGTGTGCTTTGGACACACTCGTCTTCGGAAGGAGGCTCGACAAGGGTCTGACTACCCCCAGCTTCCTTCAAGAACTTCTTCCTCGCTCGAGTGCCTTCGAAAACTCCGGAGGACGAGACAGTTGTCTTGGTTTTCCTCGGCTGGCTTTTAGACAAGGAAGAGGAACTGCCAGTCGCTTTTTGGACTGACGAGGAGTTGGAGATCACGTTGCATGAAGCAACCATTGGTTCTTCTTCTGTTGACACCTTCTTCCCGAGGCGACGTCGGAGGGGTGTCGATGATTGCAGCCGCTGGAACACCGACTGCCTTGGTGGGACCGCCGCTTTGCAATAGCAGTTGATGGTGACCACAGCACAAGTATGCCCCGTGAGAGGCACATCGTGCTTGTCAGTCGGCTCTCCTGATCGGCGCTTGTGAGTGATCACATTGCACAGATTGTTGGAGGAGAGTGCCACCTTTGCACCCCCTTCAGGCGTATGGCAAGGCCAAGCGCCGAGGTGGTCAAGTGAGTGATGCGCCCCCTGATCTAATACCAAATAGGCATCCCGATCAGTAGTAGGGAAACCACAGCATTTGGAGTGACTTGAACGGACCTCAAACGCACAACCAGAGGAGGCACGGGAGTTCAAGACCACTAGATTTGCCTTACTCGACTTGGTTGTGCACGCAGTAGATGCGCCCAAGTGAGACAAGGACTATGAAGGTCGGCTCATTTTTGGTACCACAGCACTCGAGTCGACCTTGTACAACTTACCATCAGCAGCACGCATGATTATGAGCGCATGCTTCTGGTTTGTTGCTGGCATAGCACGTTTGGGGCGTATGACCCGTGCTGTCTTGGATTTCTTCGTACCAGACCGCTGGGGCGCGTAGTACTCAGAATCCAAATTCTCCTCGCCACTACAGCGAGTGAGTTTGTTAAAGACAGAGACTTTCTGTGGCACATCAGAGGTGATGCGCGGGGCATTAGCTGTGCCCGTGCTCCGTCGACGCATCTTTCTCGCCTGAGAGGGAGACGGCTGGGGAATGTGGTTAGCCGCACGTTTCCCCGAGAGATGCGTTGCACCAGCGGGCACATCTTGGTTGCTGAGGACGTCAGCAGGAAGGAAAGGCTGGATTGGCACATCCCCTTCGGTGGTGGTGCCCGAGGCGTCGACCTTGCGCACCCAGACTCGGCGGGTCTTCTTCGGCTTCGGCAGTCGCTTCGAAGGACTCGCACTTCCTTCAGAGATAAACTCCTCATACGCCTGTTGATTGAGGCGTACGACCAGCGTCTTGTAGGAGGAGCCCACCTTCACGTCGTCGGATTACGACACAGCTTTTTCGGTGGAGGAGAAAGAGGTCCCCAGCAGAGTCGCCAGCTTGTTTGCTATTAAAATTCTTTGATTACAAATTTTAATACAAACAGAACAGTATTACAATATAGGACTTAGATGTAGTCCTAGGAGTACACTTTTGTTTATCTGGGTTCCTTGTGCCGATGGAGTGAGTGGTAATGCGTTGACTCCGTTGACGATCTGACGAAGGTTATCGGTTCTCTGAAGGTCTGGATTGCTCTGGGTGCTGGAGCTTACTGAGAGGAGGAAGACGTTGAGTGTCTGGATCTGCCTCTCTGGTGGTACGAAGTCTCTGTGCGTTCGTTGTAGGTAGGTATGTGTGTACGTGGGTCTGGAAGAAGGAAATGGTCCCTCTCTTTATATAGTCTGTAGGGTGGCTGCTCATGCGCGCATGTAGGATGCGCCTGTACGCGGGGACGCCACGTGTTGATTGCTGATGGAGGCGTATGGACGATGCGTCCTGATTGAGGGGTTGAATTCTTCATACTACTGTTGTGGGCCGGCACATAGCAGTGGTGAAGATCTTTCTGTAGCTGAGATTTCGGATGAGTCGAGTCAAAGGACACGTGTCATCGACCCATGGCTCAGAGATCTCTGATTTGGTGGAGAATAATCTGGTAGGATGCGCCTAGGATTTGGCGCATAAGGAGGCTTTGGCTCGTAACCGTTAGGAGTCACGAACCATTCGGGGCGCATGGCTTTTGAGGCGCATGCGAGGCTTCAGTAATGACTTTACTCCTGTCTTTCGGGATCAGAGAGAAGTCTGAGGCGCATGGCTTTTGAGGCGCATGCAGAGCTTTAATGGTGACTTTCCTTCTGTCTTTAGGGATCAGTGAAAAGTCTGAGGTGCATGGATTTTGAGGCGCATGTAGATTTGGGCGCATGGCTGCAGAGGCGCATACAAGCAGTTGGGTGGCCACGTGGCAGTAGCCATCGGAGGAAAGTAATAATGATGCTGACGTTGGCGACGCTTCGTCTTTCGAACTGTTCAGACTTCGGGAGGCGTGCTGCCAACTCTGTCAGTTCAGCATTTAATGTTTGTGACATTCGATGGACAGCTGAGTGGGCGCGTCGATCGGCGTTCAACTAGGCACATAGGGACGCATGGGACGTATTCCTATGGGGCGCTTGGTGCTGATAGGCGCGTCTGTATGATGCGCGGTCTGACCGGCGCATCTGTTTGTATGACGCATCTTCATTGGTTCGACTGTTGAGTTCTTCGGAGCATTGATGGCTCTCTGACTTAGCTGAATTTGAAGGGGCGAATTCATCATCATGAATACAAGTTCATTGCACTAACTTCGGGAAGGTTGCCATTTGGCACATGGGTTTGATTTGCTCTGGCCTATGAATAGCAACAGTTTGAGAGAGTTTTGTTGTCTCTCTCCCTTGACTTCTCGACGAAGATGGATTCGACTGATCATCCTTCTTGGCAAGACGTTGTACTGTGGATAATGGTTCTCCTTGTTCGAAGAAGCTTTGATGGTGAACTCCTTCGGAAGATAAGAGCCCCAGGCTGGTTGATGCGCCTGTGCCTTGACGAGAAAGTGATTCACTTTGATGGGGCGGAGTGATGCGCTGGAAGACAGGTACAGCAGGTTGTAACTGTTGGAACACAGACTGCCTTGGTGGTGGAGCCATTGTCTTGCGAAAGCAGCAGTTGATGGCGACCGTAGCACAAGTGTGCCCTGTGAGGGGCGCATTATGCTTGTTGGTCGGCTCTTCTGATCGGCGTTTGTGAATGATCATATTACGCAAATCGTTAGAGGAGAGTGCCACCTTCACACCCCCTTCAGGCGCATGGCAAGGCCATGCGCCGGGGTGGTCAAGTGAGAGTGCCACCTTCGTACCCCTTCAGGCGCATGGCAAGGCCAAGCGCCGGGGTGGTCAAGTGAGTGCTGCGCCCCCTGATCTAACACCAAACAGGCATCCCGATCAGTAGTGGGGGAACCACAGCATTTGAAGTAACTTGAACGGACCTCAAACGCACAACCAGAGGAGGCGTAGGCGTTCAAGACCACTGGATTTGCCTTACTCGACTTGGTTGTGCACGCAATATATGCGCCCAAGTGAGACAAGTACTTTGAAGGTCGGCTCGTTTCTGGCACCGCAGCACCCGAGTCGACCTTGTACAGCTTACCATCAGCAGCGCGCATGATTGTGAGCGCATGCTTCTGGTTTACTGCTGGCATAGCACGTTTGAGGCGCATGGCCCGTACCGCCTTGGACTTCTTCGTACTAGCCCGTGGGGCGCATAGTACTCAGAGTCCAAATTATCCTCGCCATGACAGCGAGTGAAGAACTTGCAGCCAACCCAGAAGAAGAGAAGAACAACTGCAACTTTCTGTGGCTCGAACGGGCTCCCTGGATAACGGGCTCCCATTTCTTTATTTATTTTTGGTGCCCTCTTCAAAGGAGGCAAGAGGGCTCTATATATAGAATGGAATGAGGGCTCTCTTCTTCTCCTTTCCGATGTGGGATTAAAAGCAAGATCCCTCCTTTTTCATGCTTCTACAAAGGGTAGTACCGAAATCCATAGCACGGTACTGATCCAGCATGAGAGTCTGAAGGGACTCAAAAGTAACATCGACCAGAGGATGAGTAGCCTGAGAATCAGTGGAAGTGGGAGTGACTACAGGAGGTGGAACCTGTGTAGGCTAAGTTGGACGACGATGCTCATGAAGATAGACAGGAGCAGCATCCTCAGCATAGTGAAGACTGACCTAAAAATACTGAAATATGATAGGGAGGTACATCGTGTATAGAAGGCGTCGCGAGGAAGTCTTACGACAATGATCCATAGCGGAGATTGTAAAGCCCCTATTTTTTTAAATTATTTTTTATTATTTTATTAGACTTCAAATTTAATTTATACAATTTATGGTTTTTATTAATTATTAAAAAGGACCTTAGCCATTGTTGTGTTTGGAACACAAGGCGACCATGAATTTTGGCACGAAAGATGTAGCAGTGTGCTTTGACCAGTATATTAGCCATGTCGTGGGAGGCCTAGCCATAGTTCTGTCCGAACTAGAAAAACCAGGCCGAGTTGTAAAATAACACATTTAAAATATTTTGTTTAGATATTATTTTATATATTAATTTTTAGATGACCCGGTTTGTCCAAACCAGTCCGAATTGGGCCCGAACCAATTTAAGCCCATGTAAGCATGTAGTGTGACCAAATGTGCCCATGTAGGCATATTTTACGTATATACAAATATTTTCTAAATTATTTTAGAACTTTATGTAAAATTTCTAATTATTTAATTATTTGTGCTATTATTGGTATTTTATTATTAAATAATATGGTGCAACACTTTGTATAAAATTTTGGAGCCGGATAAGGGGGTGTAGTATAAGTCCACCAAAGCCACCGTTTGAATTATTTTTATTATTTATTTATTGTCAATATTATTTTAGTTATGATTAAATAAATATATTTATTATTGTTAAGTTACTATTATTGGTTTTTATTTTATTTATCAAACTAAATTTACATATTTATAAATATGTCAAAAATAGATTCTAGTTAATATAAAATTTTCATTTGGATTTTATGGAGATTATATATATATATATATATATATATATATATATATATATATATATATATATATATATATAGAATAAGAGAAAGAAAAGAAAAAGAAAAAAGAAAAAAACACAAAAGCAAGCAAACCATATGGTCGGCCCCACCATGTGGGCGCCGACCACATGCTCCCAACCATTAAATGAAAGAATAACAGTAGCTTTGTGCGCCCTTATAGGCAAATAGAAAGTAACAACAACTTATTGATGGCCGACCCCCCTTTGTACAAGACATATATACATATGTATACATATGTTTTAAACCTAAACCTAAACCCTAATCAATCCGAATCTCTTCCTCCACCTTCTTTCTCCTCTCTCCTCCATCCTCCTCCCTCTCCTCGACGTGCGTTCCCAACCTCGTCGGAGTGACAGCAGTCCCGTCTCCCGGTCGTCACGATAACAACAACAACAGATTCCTACTTTAAGGTATCCGACTTCTCCATTAAATTTCTCCTTCAATTCTAATCCGATTTTAGATCCGTAAATTCGTGTAGAAAGCCCACATGACCCTCTTCGAGATCCCCTAGGTGGATTTCAACATGGACATCCAACTTGCTCGAAAAATTGAGGTAAAGTTGGAGAAAAACCACGTTTCTGAAATATTAAAAACTATTTTGAAACACCAACATGTCGGCCACTTTTCTTTACGCACATTAAAATTTTGTAGAAACTAATTAAAGACAGTCAAAGACAACATAATCGATATTGTAATGCACCTTCTGGATTCACTTTTCATCTAGTATGTAGAAAGTTACACGTTGTTAAAGTTTCACGAAAAATTATAAATTCTGTTTTCGAAAATTAGAAAAATACCCTGATATGGCGTGCGTCCCGACAAACCGGGCGACGTGGTCGCACACTATACACATCGAAAGGCGCGTATGTATGTTGTCGACGTGTGGGAACTGACGGAACCCGATTTCTTTGTATGTGTGCGACGAAATCAATGCGTATCCGTCGAGATACCCCCGTATCGACCCTTGTAAATTAAGTCACAACTTTGTGTACACTCATCAAATCGCGACGAAACTTGCGCCATTGGAATCAAAATATTTTTTTTGTCCTGTGAGCCAGGTTTGGTTCAATTCTGAGAAGGTTGATCGGTACGCCATTTTGGCGGGCTCACAATCCTACTCAACGGGCGATTTTGTGCACGGCCCACCAAAATCCAAAATTGGACATACCGTTGGGTTCATCTCATTAAAACAAATATGTAGACATTTAGTTTGATGACTTTAGAGACCGTAGATTCTGGCACGTATTTCGGTACAAAGCGGGTCCAACGGCAGATATCGTTTTGACCCGAAATTATGATCTTGCCCCTGTTTCAGAATTTAACTTTTGGACAGGCGTTTCCTAGGCATATTTTATATTCCAAACTCGTTCGTGATGTTTGTTGCAGCATCCGGAGTCATCTGCGGGATTTGGCTTTTCATGCTTTATTTATTTGCCGGTTCGAGCTACTGGATTATTCTCTTTTGTACATAGCCTCATGCAAGATACCTTACCATCTTTACTGCTTACATTTAGTTGCACTTTATTTCAGTTATTGTATCTATATTTTTTTGGTTATTATTTTCTTCTTGCTTGTGGACCTAGAGTTAAGAGACTTCCGTCAACAAGATGCATGTCATTGACTTTGTCACGATTGTATCACGAGTTGCGTGTGAGTTGTGAGTATCATGTAGTGGTCACTTGCATGTTGGCTGATCACCCATGCGCATGCGTAGGAATAACTGTCAATAGATGCATGTTAGAAGACTTGACAGTTATCTATTATAAACCGTATGGTAGAAATGACACGTGTTGGTGTATCGTGGTTACGATGCATGTACAATATCATTGGTGGGGAGGGGACAGTTATTAGCGTTGGGGCTACATTTATTTTTACACACATTTTGGGCCGAGGGTGACTCTTATGAGCACTACCTTCTGCCCAGGGCCGATAGTGACTCGGATGAGCGCTACTTACTGCCACTCTTTATTTACTGTGCTGATTCTACAGCCCCTGCGTAGAACGTTGTCCTCAAAGTGCATATCACTGTAGCTCCCCTTCCTAAAAATTTTCAAATATTTTTTTTATTATTATTTATTATCAATATTATCGAGGATATTATTATACAATATTATTTTATTATTATGGATTATATTATTTTGTCAAATAAATATTATTATATGCAGTCATATTTATACAATAGTCCCTAGACTGAAAATAGATTATATATTAAAAATATGGAATGATAGAGTGTTAAGTCTATATATGATACAGGTGCAAATATGGATATGAATATATAGAAATATATTCGTAAGTAAATAAAGTATATATATATATTTGTATATAAATATATAAATATATATAAATATATATATATATATATACATATATATATATATATATATATATATATATATATATATATATAAATAAATATATATATATATATTTATATATATATATATATTCGAGGACATATATGTAATGTGTATATAGATATACGGGAGTATGTAGGTATATGTATATAAATATATATATAATATACATGTGTATATTTGTATTTGTATATAAATATATATTATAAAAATATGTGCATATGTATATTTGTATTTGTATATAAATATATATTATATAAATATACATAGAAAATATGTGTACGTATATATATATAAATATATAATATAATATTATGTACGTATGTATAAATGTATACGAATATATAAGAGTAGGTATATATATATATATATATATATATATATATATATATATATATATATATATGTATACATACATTGGTATGTGTAAAGAATATATATGTATACATATATTTTGTATGCATATTTATTGGTAAAGGAAGAAGAAAAAAAAGAATAAGAATGAGTTAGTAGCAGCAGAGCTCAGCTCTGAGCTCTCCCCAAACTCACCAGGCCACTCGGCCATTCCCCTCTCCCAACCCAGGCCCACGCCCACCTGAGACCCGAGCTTTGCTAACCCCTACACAACCCGAGCCCGAGCCCTGAGCAACCGATCACAATGTTATACATAAATAGTCGGGAGAGGAGGAACAAAAACTCGACTAAACCCTAACGAGCGCCACCCCGAGAGGAACGTCGAGAGTGGGCGACCCTTCCCCGGCCTCCGCGTGCCGCCGGTCGGCAGCAGGCCGACCACCATCAGCCACGCGCGCACGGATTCAAGAGCAACGGCAACGACAGCAGCACATTGCGAGGTACCAATTTCAGTGTTACTTTTCTTCGCGTACACTCCGTCGTTTTTAATTTTGTAAATTGGTATGGAAACCCTAGATGACCCTCTAAAGGCCCCAACAAATAGGTTGCAATATGGTCGAGCCATCAACTCGCAAAATCGAGGCAAACACGACCGAAAACCTGTCCAAACAGGACAATTTCGAAGATTGACACCCCTGTTTTCGTAGACAGGTTGTGATAGAGTTAGTATATATTTTCCAGAAATAATTGAACAGATATTGAGACAACCTATAGGGCTTTCCAAACATTTTTGTACAATCGAATTCATTAATTGTACGTCGAGAAATTCGACTCCCAAAACTGACAAAAAACTGTTTTTGAAAATAGTGAAAAACAATAAAATTGCCCCACACGACGTGCGTCACGCCATTCCGGGCGACGTGGTCATGAACCGAAAACATCAAAAGCTGCGTATCGGCTTCGTGGTCGTGTGGGCTTTGACGGAATTTAAATTGGTCGCGTGTGCGCGACGAATTTGATGCGTATCCGTCGAAATTCTCCGTATCGTGCACTTTACAAATTCTCCAATTACCTTGTGCACGTTTATCAGATCGAGACGAAACTTGCGCCAACAGGACCGTATCATTTTTCTGGTCATGTATGCCAAGTTTGGTCCAATTCTGAGACAGTCGAATCCGACGTCGTTTTGCGGGCCCCACGATCCGACTCAACGGGCGATTTTGTGCACGGCCCGCCGGAATCCAACTCTGGACATACGGTCGGGTTCGTATCGAAAAACTGGATCCATAGATATATAGTTTGACGACTTTAGAGACCGTTGACTCTGGCACGCTTTTCGGTACAAAGCGGGTCCAACGGCGGACATCGTTTTGGCCCGAAATTACCGTTTTGCCCCTGTGTCCAGAATTGGACTTAAGGACAGGCAATCCTAGCTAATTTGACTATTCTGAGATCATTGGTATTGTCTATTTCATCTTCCGGGGACTGTTGTACGGGTTTTGACTATTGTGGTATTTTGAGTGATTTGGATCATCGGTTTCACCAGCACAGGACCACAGGCGAGTACAGTTTATTGTCGTATTTCGATATTGATTTTTACTATATTTCATTAATTGGCCATTAGTTATGTGATTATTTTCTATTATAAATTGTTGAGTCAGGAATGAGAAGTACCAACGATGTGTGATCTGACCTTAGACAGTGTAGACAGTGATTTATTATTACAAAGTAGACAGTGTAGACAGTAATTTATTTATTGCAAAGTAGACAGTGTAGACAGTGATTTATTTATTGTAAAGTAGACAGTGTAGACCGTGATTATTATTGCATTTAAATTGCGTAGTTCGTGATTTATTATTTTGTAGACAATGTTTCTTTATTTCAATATTTGCTGTAGACAGTGTAACTTTAGACAGTGTAGACAGTGTAACTTTAGACAGTGTAAATTTAGACAGTGTAACTTTAGACAGTGTAGACAGTGTCGCATAATTGTCCCGAGACCGATCACATATCAAAGGTACTTCTAACAGTTGGGGAGAGTATTTTGTGTCTATTTATTGCTATTGGTTTTTCGTATTTACTGTTTATTTTCAAAACTCATGATTGATGTCTAACCTTTGTTTTATAGTCATTTTCTTTATTTGAAATTACATTCAGTGGATTGTGCTCGTTCCATTCCTGACTGGAAACCAACATTTTCAGGTTTGCCGTGGATTCACTTAGCTTGGGGAGTGACGGGAATACTTGCAGACAAGAGCCTAGAGACTAGCTAGATAGTTGAGTTGTAGTCATTCATTTATTTGTACAAGTTTATATTTTCTACCAATGTAAAACTTGTGCTTTTTTTGTAAATTAAATTAATTTTGTGAATGAGTAATATTTGTGATTTTGATCTTCATGGCCGTGACAGCGTTCTACCGCCGACACTGCGGCGTAGGCTGGCTTGGACACGTCTCGTATCCGTTAAAAAAAGGGTGCGGGTCGTGACAAGTTTTTGTGGTGGCCCATGCAGGTCTGTCTTTGCAAATCATGCGAACTCGTGATAGTACTTAAGTTAGTCGTACTATTGCGAGCCTGCGACTAGAAATGCTCATTCACGAAGTAGAAATTAATTTAATTTACGAGAATGACTAGGACTAGGAGTCCCTTATACAAATTGACCGATGGGTAGTATAGGCCATACAAATTAGATGATGACTAGTTATTAATTTTGACAGTTTGTCAAATCCCTATGGGTACACTATTACCTATTGATATGACGATATGATCCAATGTGAATAGATTATTCAGTTGGTGAGATCGAATTTCCTAGGATTGATAATCTAACCTTGATAAATTGTTCAGTTCCTCCTCTTGACCCCTTAGGTATCATCCCCATACCCTAGTCCGAATGGCCCATTTAGTTCCTAGTTGCCCTAAAGATTAGTATTTTTATACAATTTCTGATTATGTTACCCATATACGAACCTCGAGTTAGTTTTAATCCAAAAAGTTTTCCTATGTGGTTTGAATACACAATGAATAGATATTAGAATGTTGTATTTCTTTCGTCCTCAGATATTTCTTTCATATTCAATCTTTTATCTTAAGGGTTGTGACTGATAGGACAAATGCTTACACTTTATTTCATAGGCAACTTGTTTGAATCTCTAGGAGCTCATAGATTTTTACAGATGTAGTTAAAGGAATATTAGTTAACTCATAATGGCAGGACAGTAGCGCACTGTCGCCATTTATTTAAATTATGAAGACTCTGGATTCCCTGCAGCCAGCAGCGCACTGGCAAGACACGACCCCTAGAGTTAAAATTGTTTAAGAAAATATAGGTTATGGAATGTTACTAAAACTGTAGCTAGTGGTCCTTTTTGACCATAGTCACCATTGTGTCAATATAAGGTAAGAGTATCGGATAGCATGTCGCATCTGAATCACGAAACCAAGGGTTACCATAGCCAGAGTATACGGGCAGGGCATAATTCTCGGTAACATGATTTCAGACGTGATTACAAGTTTAGGATACCATAGGGGATAGGACAATGCCATGCATGTCCCATAAGATCCAAAGCCGATATAAGTGGAAATTTTGGAAGTTGGATAGCATGTCTCCCGACCTAGCATTATGTAGTCATTGTGACTTATTGGCGAAGAAATTGATTGACACTAATAGGTTTACCTAGAATATAGAATTCAGAAGTCCATAAACCATTAGTCAACCAAGGCCTTAAGGATAAGAAGATAGTAGGAGGACTGTGTAAGCAAGAACCCAGGTGAGTTTTCGTTTCTTACAAACTCGAACTACTTGTGCTTTCTTTCAAAAATCTCGCATAATTATATTCGACTATCTTAACAAACGCTGCTGTTACAGCTTAGTTTTACAAGCTCACTCTGTTCTCGAGCTTGATTTGAGGCATATGTTTAGTGGGGACGCCTGCTAACTTATTGTCTAATCAGAATCAGCGTATTATGGTCTGATCAACCATGATGCATTGGTTCGCTCTTCGTTTAATTACACTACGTGGATGGAGATATATAGGTATCTAGGATCTCATCCGCGACTGCTTTGACAATTCCTCTTGAATTATATGTTCGTCCTTGAATCACGAAATTGTATTCAGTAACATCTCCCTTGAATCCTTTATTGTTTTTGTCTTTCACCGATTTGGAAAGATGAAAGCTCATGATGGTGGAGAGATACAGAGTATTTCCATGGCTATGATAATGGTAGGCACAAGTATAGCTGCCATCGGCCAGTCAGGTGATTGAGTTACTCGTTCTCCCATCGACCCTCAAACTGTTATCGGGACTTTCAAGCCATCTGAATTTGAGAATGATTAGGGTTTTACCCTTAGTCGTAATGCCAACCCAGGAGACTATCTATTTTCAAGAAACAATTCATTGTGTCTCTAAATATTTTCTTGAATATTGCCTTTACTTTCAACCCTTATGCCTTGACTCAACCGTCCCTCGACCAAAGCCCATAATTACTAGCTAGTCAATACCATAGCTTAAATACCCTGTCACACTATGATCTACCAGTGGTCAACTGCAATACATGAGCACCACAACTCTTGTGACAATAGTCCGACAGACTGAGCGTCAATAGAAATTCGCGGCTCAGTTGCTAGGAAATCTTTCGTAAGATGTGCCTTAGAGTTGGTTACCCTGTCGATAACCCTTATATACTGTGGACGAGTAGGTCATTCTATTTTACCGACCATGTGTCATTGTACACACTCATTTTTTTCCATTTATTGAGGAGCAATCATTGACTTCACTTATATCTAACGTATTTCTTTACGCTGTGCCTGATTCTTTATTAACAAGAGTTGAGGTACAATAACCGAACCTTGGAAATTCTTCTGACCTCATCCTTCCTAAAGACCATGACCTAGCTTCTAAGGTGGGTAGACTGTAAGCCTTCTAAAGTTTTAGGATATACGAGGATTGCCGATTAATTAGAATAATTTCCATTAGGATGATAGTTAGTGTCTCATTGGACTCCCACTTTCCATTTAGATCGTTTTGTGTTCCCGGCTGTGTCATTAACAATCGGAGCACGAGACCAGCTGTTACCTTCCAACAAATTTCATATGCAAGATCTAGACGAGTTCACCTTCACCTAGGTATATCATGTCCTACTCAAACACGTTCCCTTGTGCTCTATTTTTATGGTACGATTTTCAGGTAAAAAGGACTAGCTATAACCCTTACCATAATACCGGTAAACTTTCTGACTTCCATTAGAGCATCAACCTTGACTCGAATCTTACGACCCAATATATGATTGTGATCTACTCGAAGCCACTACGCACATGACACTAGCGTGCCACTCAATTGTGTCTTCTCGTGTGACTTAAACACAAAAGTCACGAAAAGTGCATCTTCAAGGCTTACAAAGCATATTAACCAATCCGACTGCTATCTAGCTCAACCACGTAGGTGGAAACCTATTCTAGGTAACCCTAGCCTAGTAGAAATAGTTTATCATCAGGATATTGTCCAGCCAATATAGATTGAAATTCTGGGTTCATCCAACCAGCGATGGACGTCCAATCAGGAAATCCATTAAGACCCAGTAAAACCCATCCACACAACCACCATTTTTTGGAATATATACAACCGAACTAATTGAGATAGGTCCCTATACCGATTATGTAGCCTCCATCTGTTAGAATGCGAAGTCATTCGTAACCCTATTTTCCATCTACCTAGAAGTCGCGATACGATCTTGTATTGCATTTATATTCCTTGCTCGTGTGTTTAAATAACCACGGAAAAAGATCACAATCTTGATTTCTCAAAATTCGTTCTATTATGGAACTTTGTTCAAAACTTCGAGAACGGAACCCTTGTATTGCACGAATGGCAAGCTCCTATAAGAAAGGAAGGGTTTTTCGATTTCGCAAGTGACTGGACTAGGGTAGCCCAATTTAGCAAATAAGCTAGTGGTTCATGAATTTTCTTTCTAGCTGTATCATTGGATACCGGCTACTGCTCTTGAAACCTCATTTTTACTCACGATTGTTCTTCCTTATCTGCATGACCTTCCTATTTCGGAGCAAAGATGGTCATGCTTATTGGAATTTGTCAATATTTATTAGCTGCTTGCGTAAATTTGTCGCATGTTAGATTTTGGGTGGTTTGATAAATAGGAGGGGATTATAGTGGCCATATGCAGTAGATGTTTATTGGTAGTATATTAGCAATTGGTTGGAAGAATTAAAGTTTTAGTGACATAGCCTTGAGGGAGTAGTATGACCAAAGGTGGGTAGAAGTCCTCAAGAAATTACAGTTTCAATGACCATGAGAATAGATTGATAGCAAATGGAAACCGTCTTCTATCATAGCGGATGGACTCTCCCCTTAAATTTCGAGGACGAAATTATTTTAAGGTGGGTAGATTTGTAGCTCGCCTTCCTGAAATTTTTTTTAATTATTATTTATTATCAATATTATCGAGGATATTATTATACAATATTATTTTATTATTATGGGTTAGATTATTTTGTCAAATAAATATTATTATATGCAGTCATATTTATACAATAGTCCCTAGACTGAAAATAGATTATATATTAAAAATATGGAATGATAGAGTGTTAAGTCTATATATGATACAGGTGCAAATATGGATATGAATATATAGAAATATATTCGTAAGTAAATAAAGTATATATATATATATATATATATATATATATATATATATATATATATATATATATATATATATATATATATATATATTCGAGGACATATATGTAATGTGTATATAGATATACGTGAGTATGTAGGTATATGTATATAAATATATATATATATAATATACATGTGTATATTTGTATTTGTATATAAATATATATTATAAAAATATGTGCATATGTTATTTGTATTTGTATATAAATATATATTATATAAATATATATAGAAAATATGTGTACGTATATATATATAAATATATAATATAATATTGTGTATGTATGTATAAATGTATACAAATATATAAGAGTAGATATATATATATATATATATATATATATATATATATATATATATATATATATGTATACATACATTGGTATGTGTAAAGAATATATATGTATACATATATTTTGTATGCATATTTATTGGTAAAGGAAGAAAAAAAAAGAATAAGAATGAGTTAGTAGCAGCAGAGCTCAGCTCTGAGCTCTCCCCAAACTCACCAGGCCACTCGGCCATTCCCCTCTCCCAACCCAGGCCCACGCCCACCTGAGACCCGAGCTTTGCTAACCCCTACACAACCCGAGCCCGAGCCCTGAGCAACCGATCACAATGTTATACATAAATAGTCGGGAGAGGAGGAACAAAAACTCGACTAAACCCTAACGAGCGCCACCCCCAGAGGAACGTCGAGAGTGGGCGACCCTTCCCCGGCCTCCGCGCGCCGCCGGCCGGCAGCAGGCAGACCACCATCATCCACGCGCGCGCGGATTCAAGAGCAACGGCAACGACAGCAGCACATTGCGAGGTACCAATTTTAGTGTTACTTTTCTTCGCGTACACTCCGTCGTTTTTAATTTCGTAAATTGGTATGGAAACCCTAGATGACCCTCTAGAGGCCCCAGCAAATAGGTTACAATATGGTCGAGCCATCAACTCACAAAATCGAGGCAAACTCGACCGAAAACCAGTCCAAACAGGACAGTTTCGAAGATTGACACCCCTGTTTTCGTAGACAGGTTGTGATCGAGATAGTATATATTTTCCAAAAATAATTGAACAGATATTTAGACAACCTATAGGGCTTTCTTAACATTTTTGTACAATCGAATTTTATTGATTGTACGTCGAGAAATTCGACTCCTAAAACTGACAAAAAACTGTTTTCAAAAATAGTGAAAAACAATAAAATTGCTCCACACGACGTGCGTCACGCCATTCCGGGCGACGTGGTCGCGAACCAAAAATATCGAAAGCTGCGTATCGGCTTCGTGGTCGTGTGGGCTTTGACGGAATTCAAATTGGTCGCGTGTGCGCGACGAATTTGATGCGTATCCGTCGAAATTTTTCGTATCATGCACTTTACAAATTCTCCAATTACCTTGTGCATGTTCATCAGATCGAGACGAAACTTGCACCAACAGGACCGTATCATTTTTTTGGTCATGTATGCCAAGTTTGGTCCAATTCTGAGACAGTCGAATCCGACGTCGTTTTGCGGGCCCCACGGTCCGACTCAACGGGCGATTTTGTGTACGGCCCGCCGGAATCCAACTTTGGACATACGGTCGAGTTTGTATCGAAAAACTGGATCTGTAGACATGTAGTTTGATGACTTTAGAGACCATTGACTCTGGCACGCTTTTCGGTGCAAAGCGGGTCCAACGGCGGACATCGTTTTGGCCCAAAATTACCGTTTTGCCCCTGTATCCAGAATTGGACTTAAGGACAAGCAATCCTAGCTAATTTGACTATTCTGAGATCATTGGTATTGTCTATTTCAGCTTCCGGGGACTGTTGTACGGGTTTTGACTATTGTGGTATTTTGAGTGATTTGGATCATCTGTTTCACCAGCACAGGACCACAGGCGAGTACAGTTTATTGTCTACATTTCGATATTGATTTTTACTATATTTCATTGATTGGCCATTAGTTATGTGATTATTTTCTATTATAAATTATTGAGTCGGGAATGAGAAGTACCAACGATGTGTGATCTGACCTTAGACAGTGTAGACAGTGTAGACAGTGATTTATTATTACAAAGTAGACATTGTAGACAGTGATTTATTTATTGTAAAGTAGACAGTATGGACAGTAATTTATTTATTATAAAGTAGACAGTGTAGACCATGATTATTATTGCATTTAAATTGCGTAGTTCGTGATTTATTATTTTGTAGATAATGTTTCTTTATTTCAATATTTGCTGTAGACAGTGTAACTTTAGACAGTGTAACTTTAGACAGTGTAACTTTAGACAGTATAACTTTAGACAGTGTAGACAGTGTCGCATAATTGTCCCGAGACCGATCACATATCAAAGGTACTTCTAACAGTTGGGGAGAGTATTTTGTGTCTATTTATTGCTATTGGTTTTTCGTATTTACTGTTTATTTTCAAAACTCATGATTGATGTCTAACCTTTGTTTTATAGTCTTTTTCTTTATTTGAAATTGCATTCAGTGGATTGTGCTCGTTCCATTCCTGACTGGAAACCAATATTTTCAGGTTAGTCGTGGATTCACTTAGCTTGGGGAGTGACGGGAATACTTGCAGACAAGAGCCTAGAGACTAGCTAGATAGTTGAGTTGTAGTCATTCATTTATTTGTACAAGTTTATATTTTCTACCAATGTAAAACTTGTGCTTTTTTTGTAAATTAAATTAATTTTGTGAATGAGTAATATTTGTGATTTTGATCTTCATGGCCGTGACAACGTTCTACCGCCGACACTGCGGCGTAGGCTGGCTTGGACACGTCTCGTATCCGTTAAAAAAAAAATGGGTGCGGGTCGTGACAATCACATAGATGGTTAGGAACCCTGTTGTGTTGTAGTTTATAGTATTTTTACTTATGCAGTTATAATGGCATGTTCTTCCTGTATCTTGCTACGTCCCTCTAAGGACCTGGTAATCTCTCCAGGTGTGCTTTCATGGTTTACTGCAGGTGTTCTAGCCAAGATTGTGGGCGTCTCCATTTCTTCGATGATGATCGCTCTTGGTTCGTCTTGATACTTTTATGGATCATTTTCTTGTATACTTTATCTTCTTTTGATAGTTGGTAGTGGACTTTGTCTCCGCTCAACGATTGTACTATAAATATTCAAGTTGATTTTATACTATTATTCTTTTTATTGTGGATGAGATTTAGTTTATCTTGGATTACTATATTTGCAGCTTATGTATTCATACGAGATTTCTGTATATTGGTGTGTACTTCGTATGTATGCAGCTGGCATGAATACGTACCTAGTCCTAAGTATTTTGGGACTGAGGCGTTACATGTTTTTGTGGTGGGCCATACAGGTCGAGTTTGCCATTTCGGTTACATGACTGTATCGAACGGGCTTGCAATATAGGATTAAAGTCTAGAATCTCATCCACCTATTTGACACCTTTTCTTGACTTCAAATTCCGAACTCTCGTTCGACCTCCTTGATTTGCATCTTGCTTGAGCTCTTCCTACTGTAATCCTTATTTTCATACTTGATAGGAAGATGACTACACTAATATATGCTCATTGGTCAAACACATGGCTAGAATTATTACATTGACAACTAGTATGCCTTGAGATCCTAATTGAGTTCTAATGCTACGAGGATAGAGGGACCATATTTTCAAGAAGTATGAACTTAGGGATTAGTTAATTCCAAGTTGGGTAGTAGCAACATTAATAACTTCGAAGGATTTTAGAACTTTATTTTTATCTACAAAATGATAGAGGAATCTATATACAATTGAGAAAGAAAATTAAATTGATTTTGAGTTTTGATTTTTGAAGGTCTTTGAAAAATACTTATGATTCAGTGAATTATAGCTATACATCCTTGAATAGATATAAAGTTAGTTGAAAAGAATTTTTAAAATTTAAATGCTGCTGTAAGATTATGAGGGCGGTTGATAAGACTTGGTTTTAAATTGGATTGTATGGTTCCCAATTAATAAGTTCGTAAAAATTTTGAATTTTAAGTTTGGAGTAAGGTTATCAAGAATTTTGGTTAAAAATATTTTGAAGGATATATAATCAAATTGAGGATCTACTTTAAACTCTTGTATGAATTACGATTGATAACTCCTATTTAAATTTTGAGTTTAAGATTTGGATTAATGATAGAAGAAAAAAAATATATAGAGTTGATTTGTGACACAATAAAGGTTATTCGAGATTGATTGGAAATTTTGGAATTTTTTTTTTGGATGACTGATAAGATCATTTGAATATTGAGTTTACAGTCAGATTGCTAATATTACAATCTTTGAGTAAAGTTACTAAAGATGTGGTGAAAAGTTACTTTGATTTATTAAAGGAATTTACCATTTAAAAGTTGTGATTTCGTTTGAATGACTTAGAAATAGAAGTTATGTGATGAGTGCGTTAAAATAATGAGCTGTAAATTTTAGATTATTCGTGATATGTTAAAAGTTTAACTTGAGGGTTATTGGAGAAATTTTTGGAGTTTTAAAGTTATGAAGTGATATAAATTTGTTTTTTATTCATGAGTTTCTTGAGTTTAAACGTTGGAGTGGAAATGTTAAATTTGGAAAGGTTAGTATTAACGTGATGGAAGTCTACTTGGAAAGGGATTTGATTTGGTCATGATTAAATTTGACGGCTTGGAGTGAATACGGAATTTGGATAGTTCATTTTAGAGAAATTTATTAAGGAACTTTTGGAGGAAACTTGAATTTTCAATTTTAATATTAGGCCACCAAGATAGCCCTAATAAATTGGAAGTATTCCATACTAAGTGCCATGTCACTCATGACCATGATAGTAGTATATACACAAGCGTTGCTAGTCATCTACCAAACTATATTGTATCTCAATCTTTACTTACTCGATTTTCCCTTGAATCTCGATCTTTTATGGTAACCTTCTAACCCAGTTGAAATTTGAATAATAATTTAATTGTTCATTGACTGTATACATTTAAGAGCTATCTTCTCTCTAGAACTGTGATCCTAAATTATTTTGCTGGATTTTTAAATAAATTTTATTGCTTGCTTTAACTTGATCTCCTTTATTTATTGGAGCATTACTATTCACCTCATGAACTCCCACTTTCTATTTTGGATATTTTGACATCCCTTACCGTGACTTGAATATTTGGAGCACAACACTAGACTTTCCCTTCCAACAAACTTCATATGTTAGGCTTAGACGAGCCCACCTTAATATAGATATATCATGTCCCACTAAAACACGTCTACTTGTACTCTATTTTCTTGATATGACTTTCCAGTTATGGCTAAGCTATAACATCTACCATAACACCAGTTACTTTCAGACTTGAATTAGAGGTCCAACGTTGACTCATTTCTTTCAACCTGATAGGTGATTGTGTTCTACTTCATCCATTAAATGCCTGACTTTGTGCTTACCTTAATTGCGTGACCCATTGTCCCATCACACTATTAGTTGAACTCTTGTAAGTTGGGTAGAATACCTCTCAACCTAACAAAACCTTGATCCATATGAATCATATTGATGAGTTTACTCAGACTAAAAATTCAGAGGACCCTAAACTTATATAGGCGACCAAGCCATAAAATGAAGAAAACTAGGACAACTGTAAGGGCCCACACTTCGGGCAATACTTGATTTTAAAAGATCACTATTTAAAATTTCCTTCATCAGTACCTCCCTTGCTCATATTTTGACTATCTCATGCTGCTAATGTAGCTTCAATTTTGCAAGCTTACTTCGTTATCAAGCTTGATCATGACATATTTTATTGGGTGCATCCACTAACATATTGTCTAATCAGAACTGGTACGTGATGGTCGGATCAATCTATTGCACTTTGGTTCACTTTTCATGTATTATTCTATGTGGATGGAGACATAGTTAAACTTGCCTTAGAGTCTCTTCCGCGACAGCTTTGACAACTCTCATTTGAATTATTTTTGTCGCCTATGAACCTCGTATTTCCTACTCAACAGCATCGTCTTTGAACACTTTATTGTTGTTGACTTTACTTATATTAGAAAGACCAGATACTGTACTTGATGGATGACTCAAAGTATTAACTTTAGTTACCCTATCAGTTATATATACACGAAATGTAGATAGCCACCGACCAACTCATTTGGCTATACCCTCACCTTAGACTCTTCTTCCCCTCAATCCTAAAATTTTTATTGTGTAATCCACTTGAACGCACGAGAGTGATTCTAATCATCACTTAATCAAACCCTCGACCAAGACGATTAGTATCCAGTTCTCCCTTAAGGGATCACATTTTCCAAATGTCTAATTTATTTTCTGTGGTCTACTCACTTCCTTACTGTTCTTCTAAATTGGATATTCAAAATTTTGTTACCTCCACTAGCAATCCTTATTTAATTCCATAACCATGATATATTTTTGTATATATCGACTCCACAATTTTCTATTGCACAGTGGTGTTGAACGACGTTTTATCGCCTCATCAAAATTTTAATTGCATTTTGGTATGAACGAACTCTTCCTATCCCTCAACCCTATCTACCCTATTAATCCTAAATTTCGAGGACGAAATTCTTGTAAGTTGGGTAGGATGTAAAACCCCTATTTTTAAATTATTTTTATTATTTTATTAGACTTCAAATTTAATTTATACAACTTATGGTTTTTATTAATTATTAAAAAGGACCTTAGCCATTGTTGTGTTTGGAGCACAAGGCAACCATGAATTTTGGCACGAAAGATGTAACAGTGTGCTTTGACCAGTATATTAGCCATATCGTGGGAGGCCTAGCCATAGTTCAGTCCGAACTAGAAAAACCAGGCCGAGTTGTAAAATAACGCATTTAAAATATTTTATTTAGATATTATTTTATATATTGATTTTTAGATGACCCGGTTTGTCCAAACCAGTCCGAATTGGGCCCGAACCAATTTAAGCCCATGTAAGCATGTAGTGTCACCAAATTTGGCCATGTAGGCATATTTTGTGTATATACAAATATTTTCTAAATTATTTTAGAACTTTATGTACAATTTCTAATTATTTAATTATTTGTGCTATTATTGGTATTTTATTATTAAATAATATGGTGAAACACTTTGTATAAAATTTTGGACCCGGATAAGGAGGTGTAGTATAAGTCCACCAAAGCCACCATTTGAATTATTTTTAATATTTATTTATTTTAAATATTATTTCAGTTATGATTAAATAAATATATTTATTATTGTTAATTTACTATTATTGGTTTTTATTTTATTTATCAAACTAAATTTACATATATATAGATATGTCAAAAATAGATTCTAGTTAATATAAAATTTTCATTTGGATTTTATGGAGATTTTATATATATATATATATATATATATATATATATATATATATATATATATATATATATATATAGAAAAAAAATATATATATATATATATAGAATAAGAGAAAGAAAAGAAAAAGAAAAAACACAAAGCAAGTAAATCATATGGTCGGCCCCACCATGTGGGCGCCGACCACATGCTCCCAACCATTAAATGAAACAACAACAGCAGCTTTGTGCGCCCTTATAGGCAAATAGCAAGTAACAACAACTTATTGATGGCCGACCCCCCTTTATACAAGACATATATACATATGTATACATATGTTTTAAACCTAAACCTAAACCCTAATCAATCCGAATCTCTTCCTCCACCTTCTTCCTCCTCTCTCCTCCATCCTTCTCCCTCTCCTCGGCGTGCATGCCCAACCTCGTCGGAGAGACAGCAGTCCCGTCTCCCGGTCGTCACGACGACAACAACAACAATATATTCCCACTTTAAGGTATCCGACTTCTCCATTAAATTTCTCCTTCAATTCTAATCCGATTTTAGATTCGTAAATTCGTGTAGAAAGCCCACATGACCCTCTTCGAGATTCCCCAGGTGGATTTCAACATGGACATCCAACTTGCTCGAAAAATCGAGGCAAAGTTGGAGAAAAACCACTTTTCTGAAATATTAAAACTGTTTTGAAACACCAACTTATCGGCCACTTTTCTTTACCCACATTAAAATTTTGTAGAAACTAATTAAAGACAGTCAAAGACAACATAACTGATTTTGTAAAGCACCATCTGGATTTATTTTTCATCTAGTATGTAGAAAGTTACACGTTGTTAAAGTTTCACAAAAAATTGTAAATTCTGTTTTCGAAAATTAGAAAAACACTCCGATATGGCGTGCGCCCCGACAAACCGGGCGACTTGGTCGCACACTATATGCATCAAAAGACGCGTATGGATGTTGTCGACGTGTGGTAACTGACGGAACCCAATTTCGTTGCATGTGCGCGACGAAATCAATACGTATCCGTCGAGATACCCCCGTATCGATCCTTTGCAAATTAAGTCACAACTTTGTGTACACTCATCAAATCGCGACGAAACTTGCGCCATTGGACTCAAAATATTTTTCTGGTCCTGTGAGCCAAGTTTGGTTCAATTCTGAGAAGGTTGATCGGGATGCCATTTTGGCGGGTCCACAATCCCACTCAATGGGCGATTTTGTGCACGGTCCACCGAAATCCAAAATTGGACATACCGTTGGGTTCGTCTCACCAAAAAAATATGTAAACATGTAGTTTGACGACTTTAGAGATCGTAGATTCTGGTACGCATTTCGGTGCAAAGCGGATCCAACGGCAGATATCGTTTTGATCCGAAATTACGATCTTGCCCCTGTTCCAGAATTTAACTTTTGGACAGGCGTTTCCTAGACATATCTTATATTTCAAACTCGTTCGTGATGTTTGTTGCAGCATCCGGAGTCATCTGCAGTATTTGGCTTTTCTTGCTTTGTTTATTTGCCGGTTCGAGCTACTGGATTATTCTCTTTTGCACATAACCTCAGGCAAGATACCTTGCTATCTTTACTGCTTGCATTTAGTTGTACTTTATTTAGTTATTATATCTATATTTTTTTGGTTATTATTTTTTTCTTGCTTGTGGACCTAGAGTTAAGAGACTTCCGTCAATAGGATGCATGTCATTGACTTTGTCACGATTGTATCACGAATTGTGTGTGAGTTGTGAGTATCATGTAGTGGTCACTTACGTGTTGGCTGATCACCCGTGCGCATGCGTAGGAAGAACTGTCAATAGATGCATGCAAGAAGACTTGACAGTTATCTATTATAAACCGTGTGGTAGAAACGACACGTGTTGGTGTATCGTGGTTACGATGCATGTACAGTATCATTGGGGGGGAGGGGACAGTTATTAGCGTAGGAGCTACATTTACTTTTACACACATTTTGGGCCGAGGGTGACTCTTATGAGCACTACCTTCTGGCCAGGGCTGATAGTGACTCGGATGAGCGCTACTTACTGCCACTCTTTATTTACTCTGCTGATCCTAGAGCCCCTGCGTAGAACGTTTGTCCTCAAAGTGTATATCACATAGATGGTTAGGAACCCTGTTGTGTTGTAGTTTATAGTAGTTTTACTTATACAGTTATAATGGCATGTTCTTCCTGTATCTTGCTATGTCCCTCTGAGGACCTGGTTATCTCTCCAGGTGTGCTTTTATGGTTTACTGCAGGTGTTCTGGCCAAGATTGTGGGCGTCTCCATTTCTTCGAAGATGATCGCTCTTGGTTCGTCTTGATACTTTCATGGATCATTTTCTTGTATACTTTATCTCCTTTTGATAGTTGGTAGTGGACTTTGTCTCCGCTCAATGATTGTACTATAAATATTCAAGTTGATTTTATACTATTATTCTTTTTATTGTGGATGAGATTTAGTTTGTCTTCGATTACTACATTTTACAGCTTATGTATTCATACGAGGTTTCTATATATTGGAGTGTACTTCGTATGTATGCAGCTGGCATGAATACGTACCTAGTCCTAAGTATTTTGGGACTGGGGCATTACAGAGATGATAGGCTTGGGAAGACTAAAAGAAACATGAAAGTGAAGATGATAAATTGCTGAGAGTTTCAGGTATGAAATCTCATCCGTGGTAGTGTTCTTAGGAAGGATAGTGGAGAACACCATGCGATGGATATCATAGAAGTAGTTGTTCATATGTCTAGGGCGAAGAGTGCCATGGGGTCGAGGATTCGATTCGCAGAGCGAATCACGAAAGGAATCAAAAGTTGTCCCCTCGGGAAACTCAACAGAGGTGATTTTGACAAGTGCCTCCCCGTCATTGGGTACGTGGAGAATGATTGGTAAATCATCGGCATCAAACTCGATGTCGACTCCATCACTTTTGATTTCGTCGTGCCCTTTGTGATCGAGAAATTACAATAGAACATACGAATGGCGTTGGTATAAACGGAAAAAGTGGATTGAACTAACTCTAGCAAATGATGGTATGTGAATACACTAGAGTGAGGAAGAAATAACGTGAAGTTGATAGGAGCACCCGGACAGATTTTTCTTTTATAAAAGTCCGTGAACCAAGAGTCTGAAGCATCTTGGGACACAAAAATAAATTCATCGAAGAAATCTCCGTCGGTTCTCGAAAGAGTGTAAAAAGAAAACGAGGCCGCCTCATGAGGAGTCGAGGACAAACCTTCATTAACATTCCTCTTCTTTTGAGGAAAAAAAGGTTATTTGGGAGCCATATGAAAATTAAACGGAAAGAAAAGAGAGAGAGAGATATACTGAAGATGATGGTAGATAGTGGAAGAGAACCTCGAGAGAGCTCCGAATCCAAAATTTGAAGTCTTGAAGAGCTTGGATGAGGGAGAACTTGGACGTTAGGGTTAGGGTTTCAGTATGGTTTTGGAGGTGCTGTGAGGAAGAGTATGATATATAAAAGAGGGTTAAATAGAAGGGGGGCTCGGCTGTCCAACTTCTGTTTGAAATCCCCCAGACCGAGTTCAGCCAGAACTCTGACTGAGTTCGGTCTCTAGGGTTTCAAGGCAGTTGTTGGAAACAGTGTGGTAGTTTTTAACATAAATACGAAAATGAATTAGAATTAATTTTGTTGAAAAAATAATTTAATATTTATTAATTAATTTCCCATAAATTGCCATAAATACTTCGGGTTAGCTGTAGGGGCCGGATCCCAGCTAGCGGTAGTCCGAAGACTAGTACACCGCGTCGCTTCAGGTTATTTACACCTGTGTGACAGAAGGGCCCTTTCGGCTTATAACCAAAATAAATTTAGCAAATTCATGTTCATTGAATAATAATATTATGATTTACCTCAACATCCAGAATTTCTAATTCTTTTCGTATAAAGTTAAAACGATCATCAGCCAAAGGCTTTGTGAAGATGTCAGCTATTTGATGTTCAATATCAACAAATTCTAAAACAATATCACCTTACAAAACATGGTCTCTCAAAAAGTGATATCTAATTTCTACGTGTTTAGTGCGTGAATGACATATGGGATTCTTAGTGAGATTAATAGAGCTAGTATTATCACAGTAAATGGGAATATGATGAAAGGATAATTGAAAGTCTTCCAGAGTTTGTTTCATCCACAAAATTTGTGTACAATGTCCTGTAGCTATATACTCAGCTTCAGTAGTTGATAATGTAACTAAATTTTGTTTCTTAGAAAATCATGAGACTAATGACTTTCCTAGAAAATGACATGTACCGCTAGTATTTTTATGATCGACCTTGCATCCAGCAAAATCTGCGTTCGAGTAACCTATCAGGTCAAACGAATCAGTTTTGGGATACCAAAGACCGGTTGTCAAAGTTCCTTTAAGTTATCGTAAGATACGCTTAACAGCACTTACATGTGATTCTTTAGGACAAGCCTGATATCTAGCACATAAGCATACCGCAAACATAATGTCTGGACGACTAGCAGTTAAGTATAGTAAACTACCAACCATACCTCTGTACTTATATATGTCGGCTGGTGTACCGCTTTCATCTATATCAAGCTTTGTATACATTGCCATTGGAGTGCCAATAGGTTTGACATTTTCCATATCAAATTTCTTTAGCAAGTCGTTTGTATATTTGGCTTGATTAATAAAAATCCCTTGTGAACTCTGCTTAATTTGCAGTCCAAGGAAGGATGTTAATTCTTCCATCATGCTCATTTCGAATTCACTCTGTATACACTTAGCAAACTCGTTACATAGCATCTCATTAGTAGCTCCAAAGATTATATCATCTAAATATATTTGCACTAGTAAAACATTTTTGTCCAAAGATTTTATAACAAAGTTGAATCAACCTTCCCTTTTGAAAAATTGTGTTCAAGTAGGAAAGAACTAAGACGCTCATACCATGGACGGGGTGCTTGTTTGAGACCGTAGAGAGCTTTCCAAAGCTTGAATACGTGATCAGAAATTTGAAATATTCAAAGCCTGAAGGTTGTTTTACAAAAACTTCTTCTTTTATAAAATCATTTAAAAAAGCACATTTAACATCTATTTGAAAAATTTTGAAACCATAAAAACTTGTAAAAGCACAAAGCATACGAATGGACTCTCTAGCAAATTGAGCATATGTCTCATCATAGTCAATCCCTTCTTCTTGATTATAGCCTTGAGCTACTAGACGTGCTTTGTTGCGTGTGAATGAGTCATTCTCATCTAACTTATTTTGGAACACCCACTTAGTGTCACGACCCGCACCCGCTTTTCGGATACAAGCACGTGAGCAAGCCAGCTACGTATCAAGCGGACTCCAGCACGACTCGAATACGTAAACGATGTCACGGCTATAGTATACTGCCAAATCATGGCAATGTAATCTATATCTCAAATCCCAAGAGTAATATAAGCATGAATGAACAACTATGGGTCGTGGTCTGCAGCCCACTAGCATATTGTCCGATAAGACTCTAAAGATATAACAAGAGTCTACAAACTGAATCAACAAATAGGATATCTCATGATAATGAAAGGAAAGCACGAGCTGGATGAGCTGGATAATAATATGGTATCAATACCTGAATCTCACAAGCAACATCGTAATCATCTGAAACCCACAAGTGTCATAATCATCCACCTTCCAGAATTACAACTAACTCCACGCAATAACTAACCTGAAGAGATCATCAAATCCTCAGGGGACATAGCAAGATACATAAAAATATGCCTATCTAGCAGTTTAATCATGCATAAACTAAATAGGATATAATCAAGGAATAACATACACATGGCAAGACTACGACCAAAACTGCTAACAAGTGACTATCGACAAGTGGCTACTGACAGGTGACTATGAAATGGAATACAAGAACAACTACACGTAACTGAACTGCTGGATGAACAAGTGAACACGAGATCAATGGAATACCAAACACTCGTCCCAAGTGGACTCACAGGTTTGAACTAATCACTAACCCTTGTCCCGAGTGTGGACTCTCTAGTAAGTTCAAGGCAAGGCACCCTCGTCCCGAGTGTGGACTCTCTGATACAAGTAAATAAGATAACATCCTCGTCCCGAGTGTGGACTCATAGATGTAAACAGATCAAGATAAATATCCTCGTCCCGAGTGTGGACTCTCTGGTGCAAATGGTCGACCCTCGTCCCGAGTGTGGACTCTCTGGTTGAGAAATGATAACAAGGATTTGGCAGTTCAACTACACGTACTCGTTCTATGACACACTCAAGCAAGGTACTAGTGAGACAAGATACAACTCATGTTAAGACACGGTAAGGACAACTCTAGCATGAACTATAAAGTGAACCAGCCTGGTGTACTACACTATCTAATCACGAAGCTGATATACAAGCAAGACGATAATCTAGTAAAATATAGAATGCATGAAACATATAGATAACTCACATTAACTAGAGAATAAGGTGATAACATATGAAACAAGAAAAACTATAAGCATGAAAATAAACTGTAGAGGGAGGCAAGATATCTTGCCTGGTGGCAGCACGAAGAACCAACAATATACCATCAACAGGCAAGCCATAAAGTCCAAATCTCACAAATGTCTCCGAAAGCTGAAACATACATTGCCAACATTTTCAGAATAGTCAAATTAGCTAGGATTGTCTGTCCTTCAGTCCAATTCTGGACACAGGGCAAAAATATAATTTTAGGTCAAAACGGTGTCCGTCGTTGGACCGCTTTGCACTGAAAAGCATGCCAAGTCAATGGTCTCCAAAGTCGTCAAACTACATATCTATGGATTCGTTTTGATGATACAAATCCAACCGTATGTCCAAAGTTAAATTTCGGTGGGCCGTGCACAAAATTGCCCGTTGAATCGGATCGTAGAGC
This sequence comes from Iris pallida, assembly GCA_029216955.1. Taxonomy (NCBI): domain Eukaryota; kingdom Viridiplantae; phylum Streptophyta; class Magnoliopsida; order Asparagales; family Iridaceae; genus Iris; species Iris pallida. Next base: position 3,051,830 of record JANAVB010000997.1, on the reverse strand, counting down.
CCACAAAACGGCGATTTGATCAAATGTCTCAGAACTGGACCAAACTTGGCATACAGTACCAGAAAAATGATACGATCTTGTTGACGCAAGTTTCGTCTCGATCTGACAAACATGCACAAAGTAATTAGAAAATTTGTAAATAGGCCGATATAGTAAATTTTGACGGATACGCATCAATTCGTCGCGCACACGCAACCGATTTGAATTTCGTCAAAGCCCACGTCCACGAAGTCGATACCACCTTTCGATGCTTTCGATTCGTGACCATGTCGTCTGGATTGACGGAGCGCATGTCGTATCGAAGGTTTTTTCTATTTTCTATAGTTTTGAAAAACATGTTTTTGTTGAATTTTAGAATCGAATAATTTTTCATCTACTTAATGAAATCAGAATCTACAAGAAGGGTTGTGATGCCCTATATGGTGTCTAGGACTGCCCATAATTAGTTTCTAATATTGTGCATGAGTTGATTGGAATCGATCCTCGAACAGGGCATCTAAACTGTTTTCTAAACTATTTTTGAAACGATTTTTTATTGATTTTGGATCGATTTCCAGAGAAATCTAATCGAGTATATTCTAATCTAATTAAAGGGTCACATAGATGGTTAGGTTGTTGTCGTACCTCAACAAACGGTTTGCAAAACGATCGATCGTCGAAGGAAAAAAGTTGCCAAAAATTTGGCCTCATGACCGCTGTTGTTGCTGTCCTTTCTACCATCTGCGAGCGGTTCTACGCAGTCCGGTCGACTCTCGCGGCGGCGCGTGGCCGTGGGTGGCCACCCAGGTGGCTGGCAAGGTCGTGGGGGTGTTGGGGAGGCGCTGCATCGAGGTGTTAGGTTTATATGAGAAACCTCTCTCTCTCTCTATGTTTCTACATATATCATATACGTGATAGTAACATGGGACGAGCTCGGGTTCCAAGTGGGGGCTCGGCTGTGATGGGCTTGGAGGGGGGGTTTCATTTTTTTTCTTTTTATTAATCTATTTCCTATATAATATATATATATTATATATATATATATATTATATATATATATTATATATATATAATATATATATATATATATATATATTTTATATATTATTTTTTATATTTTATATATATATATATATATATATATATATATAGATATATATATATATTATATATATATATAATTATTTAATATATAATATATTTTATATATATGTATATATAAAAAAAAAAAAAATAATATATATATTATATATTATATATTATATTATATATATTATCTATATTATATACATATAAAAATATATATAATATATATATGTATATATATTATATATATATATATATATATAATTATATATAATATATATATATATATAATATATATAATATATATATAAATATAATATATACAATATCACTTAATTATCCAAAGGATTTAAACATATCCTTGGCAACTATTTTTCATAACAAATAAAGCATTAATAATATCAATAAAATAATATATATACTATACGTAATACATATATGAGATAAATATATTTTACTAACTTTTCTAATAATAATGAAAACATATATACAATTATTAAATAGGCACCATAAATCTATATATACACATTATATAGTTTAATACCCTAAAATGCACAAGGATAATGTAAAAACAATAGTTATTATATTTCCAAAAATAAATATTCAATCAAAATACTGAAAATTGATATCATATATATACAATTATTCTAGGAAGATATTTATTAGACACTTAAAACAAGGTATAAGTCTACACTCAAAGTATATCGTCATGGACGTCTTAGAACTCACTATAAGCCTACACGGGCTTGGGCTCGGTTCGGGTCCAGTCCGGACTAGTTTAGTATAACCGAATTTCCTAAAAGTCAAAATATTAATAAATAACTAATTAAATTATTTATAGGGATTAACTCGCAACTTGGCCTGGTTTTCTAGTTATAACACACCTATGTCTCGGCATTCCCCTACCATGGCTAAACACTAGTCAAAGCACGCCACTGCACTATCCGTGCCATGATTTCTAGTCGTCTTGTACTTCAAAACTCAACCATGGCTAAAGTCATCTACCGTAATAATTAACTAAATAATTATTTATAAAATTCTATAAATCACTATTTAAATCAAATAAATAATAAAAAAAATTTAAAAATTTCCGGGAAGGGGAGCTACACTTATTACCAATGATCGGGTGATCAATAGGTCTGGGAACAAGTTCCCAAACTTGATTCCGTTTAAATTGGTTAAGTTTCTCTTGTATACCAGAAATCCAAAATTCATCATAAAAGCTTCTAAAACATTCTTAGGGTCAATTTTGGAAATAAATACAACATTTGCTATTACCAATTGTCTTGAGTTGGAACGAGTGCTTACGTCTTTTGACATATCACCGATTACCAGGTCTTCGGGATGGTCTGGTGTAAATTGCATACTTTCGGCAGACTTTCCAGATAAGACATGGAATTATCTTCTATTGTGGGAGTTTCTTCTTCATTGTCACTGTCGTATTGTCTTTTGACATTTAGCTCATCGAACTTGACATTGATTGATTCTTCAATAATAAGTGATTTCTTATTGAATACTCTGTATCCTTTTCTTTTTGCCGCATATCCCAAGAAAATTACTTCATCAGCTTTTTCATCAATATTCCCAAGTTGTCTTTTGTATTAAGAATATAACATCTTCATCCAAAGACCTTGAAATAGCTGATATTAGGAGTACTATTAAACCATAATTCATAAGGAGTCTACCAGTTTTTTGGTGGACAATCTGCAATCGTGTCCATGTTTGCACGACCAAGACTCATATGCCAAATTCAGCTTTCGTCTTGTGTTGTAAATAGACGCTTTCTTGTATTGTTAGTCTTTTCTGACAAATATAAAACATATATGTTGTCCTCTCTTATTCCCTCAAAGGAAATATTCCAGAGGTTTTATCATAGACAAAACATTTATTTTTAACAAAATTTATTCCATAATTGTGATCAGCTAATTGACTGATACTAACACAAGTTATGTTTTCAATTCTGTTACTAAGCAAACATTTTAATAATGGGAGAGGGGGAGATACCTGTGTCACCAATACCAATGATATTACCTTTAAGATTGTCTCCAAAGGAGACATAGCCTTCTTTCTTCATCGATAGAGTTGCAAACAATTTTTCATCACCTGTCATATGCCTGGAGCAACCTCTATCGAGTATCCACTTACTTTTAGTGGGAGGAGGAAGGTCCACCTTCAACACAAGTTGAAGATGTAACCTTTGGTACCCACTTTCTTGAGGGTCCTGATGTGTTAGCTTTTGGAACCCATTTATACACATTCATATCTATTAGCTTTCTAATCTTACACTATGGTGACACATGTCCCTTTTAATCCATAATAATGACATGTAGCAAAAGTGTTAGTGCTAGGTTTTGTTTGAAAAACATGCTTTTGAGTTTTTAAAAAGGTGTGTGTACTCGTGTTGTGTGGAAACATGTATATATAAGCATGATTTCTAACATTACCAGTCGTTTTGTTAGTGTGGTGTTTGTGTTTATCCTTCTGACTTGTGTTTATCTGAGCAATTGTTCTAGCGACTTGTTTGCCCAGTTTTATCTCTAACTTTTTAGAGTTGTCATTGACTTCATTTAATTTGGCGGTGAGTGCATCTACTCTTTTAATAGCAATGTTATACTTCTTCTCTAGTTCATAGAGATTGTTAAGTTTTACATTTTCTTGATTTGCTTTTCAAGCTTTTCAAGAGAATCATGCAGACTCAGCCTTAAAGAAGTAATCTCATTGGTGTCAATAGAAGAATCTTTAATATCTTCTAAAATCCTATATTTCTTTGAAATTTCAGACTATACAAATTTTAGCTCTTTCTTAGCATTTTTGTACATGTCTATCATTTTCTTTTGATCGGCCAATAGATAAGAGAAAGCCTCACATAATTCAACAAAAGTAAATTCTTCATAGAGAGGGTTAGTTATTACCTTAGCATCTGTAGTCATGAAGCATATGTTTGCTGAGCTCCGAGAGTTGTCTTCTTCTTCAGTGTCACTAGCCTCGCTTTCACACCAGATACTAGTGTTTGCATAGTTTTTGGTTTTTGACCTTCTCTTACTTGTCTGATCATATCTGCTTGTTTGATCATGTCTTCTTCCTTTTCTTATAATAGGGCAATCCTTCTTTGTGACCTGTTCTTTTGCAGCTGAAACAAATCGATTCTTTGCCATCTTTGAAGTCCTTCTTCTTCTTGTTTGACTTTTCGTGTTTGAGGAATCTTTTGAAGTTCCTGTTATCAGGGCCATTTGCTCGTTGTTCGAGTCGTCTGATTCACTCTCGTCGTCAAAGATTGTTTTGTGATTTGCCTTGAATGCTATTGTCTTCTCTTTTGGATGTTGATATTCAAAATCCTAAAGGTCCAACTCATGTGTCATGAGCTTTCCAGTCAGGGTTTCAAGACTCATTGTCGAGAGATCATTTTCTTCTATAATGGTCGTTGCTTTTGGATTCCAGCTTTTTGGTAGTCCATGAAGAATCTTCTGAATTTTTTCAAAATTGCTGTAATCTTTGCCAAGGGAAGCTAGAGGATTAACAATATCTAAAAATCTAGTAATATAGCAGTAATAGTCTCATTAGGCTTCATTATGAATACCTCATATTCTTATGTAAGTCGTGAGATTTTGGATTCCTTCACTTTTGAAGTACCTTCATGAGTAACCTCAAAAAGTTTCCAAACCTTGTTGGACGTGGCACATGTAGAGACTCTATTGAACTCAGTTTTTTCAATAGCACAAAATAAAGCATTGATGGCTTTTGCATCAAGACTAGCTTGTTTTTTTTTCATTGTCGGTGTATCTATCGAATGGTTTTGTCAACTAGAGCACTATCTATCGTAATAGGTAGAGGTTTCTAATAACCATTAACGACAATCGACCATAAATCGAAATCAAGTGACTTGAGAAAAAAGTTCATCCGTGTCTTCCAGTACGTGTAATTTGTGCCATCAAATAAAGGTGGCCTATTGGTTGACTGACCTTCACCGTTGCTTGGAAATAGTGATGCCATATCTCAAGGAGTATTAATTTCGTCGAGAGAAAACTGCTCTGATACCAATTGTAGGAACAATGGCACCTCTAAGGGGGGTGAATAGAGTGCATCGGAGAATATTTAGCAATTAAAATTTAACTCCAAGCAGGTGAAGAAATATATATATAAAACAATTGCAAGTAAGTCAGTAAAATCAGGGCAAGAAAAAAATACGCAAAGACATCATGCTGGTTTATACTGGTTTCCCTCTGTGAGGACTAGTCCAGTCTCGAGTACTCAACCCGATGTTTGAATCCACTATTTGAAATAGAGATTACACCACGCATTTTGCTCCGAAGAACATGCCAACTTCACCACCGTCATGTTTTTATCCGAAGCCCATGAACAAACTTCAACACCTTTCTGAAGAAAGCTTTTATACGCCAAGCTTATACAACTCGAAACTCCTACTCGAAACTACCGACACTTAGAAGAATAGAGTTGACTTGGAGATTTGAAGATTGAAGCTTTGGGAATGGAATAGAAAGTTTAGGAATAGATAGAGAAGATGAAGATTGAATCTGTGTTTAGAAATGAATTTTTCTTCTCTATTTATAGGTTTTTCTAGGACAGAGTTCGTGCAGAACTCGGTACCCTAACGTTAAAAAATTCAAATGTTAGAGATCCACAAGAATAGGTAAAGCTTATGACCAAGAGTGAATTCTTCTGACCGAGTTCGGGCAGAACTCTGGCCGATTTCGGTTAGCCTAATTCCAAGGCTGTTTTGGTTTTTGGATCTGGTTTGGTTTAGGATCAAATCAAGAATGAGTTTTGTTTAGGATAGACATCTAATTGCCAGTGATCCCAATTCACAAATAATATAGACTCAGTAAATAGAAAAATATAGAATAAATAATAAAATCTCAGAGACGACGCAATCTGCATTCTTTGTTTCTTTTCATATCGAGATCGAAGTTTTAAGATACTTATCGAAATCAGTTTGACTATGGCTAAATGTGCCAACAGTTAGGACATATCTTTACTAAGTGCACTGGATCCCTGGTATCTGTTGTTGTAACTATGTCCTCCAAGTAAGCGATTCGCAATTTCAGTATTGTAATTATATCTTCCACTTATCAGTTACTTTCTTTATACACTTTATTAAGTGAGGCTTGTATCTCGTATTATATGCTAATAAACATGATTATACGTAGTGAAACGTATTTCTTTTAATTGTCAAGACCTTTATTACATGACACTTAGATTTTGAAGATTAAACACCTTATGTATTACTTTTGCATGAGTCATTGTAATCTTATTTCGTCTCGTAAGAGTTGCTATATATTCGGACAAGTTTGACTCAATGCTAAATGGCTGAAGCATAATAGAAGGTTAAATCTAGATGAGTCTGCCTTTGTTACTCCCTCGATAATCCTATATTTCTTTATATCTAATATTAATAAATATTAAAGACAATTTTTTGAAATTGATTTATTACTTTGAGATTATAATGTAGAACAATACACTGTGACTGTTTTAGAAAAGACTAATGAGTCATAAACTGCATATCTACTCTAAGTTTGTAGTGTATTTTCTTTTTCCCTGCCATAAGTATTTACTATTTAGTACTAAGTTTTTTCATGATATGTTATAATAACAGCTTTTATTTGGAAAAATGTTTACCTCTCTATATATGGCAACGTGATTGCTTCAAATGACCAATAATTATTAACTATTATTTTCTATTATTAATGGACATTTATATTATTGGTTGTTGGTGGTCTTATTAGCCTTTAATTTCTATTAAATGGTCATTGATTTTATTGATTGTGGGTTGACGTAATTAATTACTATAGTTGTTTCTATGATGAGGACATAGAAAATTTGAAAAGAACCACTAAACTCTTTATTTCCCTCCACAACCAATTTAGTATTCCTTTCTTTTATTCCAATTCCTTTTATACAACAATTTCATGAATACATATAACGTGCACTCTATAGCTTCCTCAATTAGCTACACTACATCAACAATGTAATTATATTCATCAACATTCATGTCTATAAGTGGCACATAATGGTCCTAAATGTTGCTTTATACATTACAATGGCACATAATGATATAAGTTTACACTTAGTTAAATGTGATGAATATTAAGAATCTTATAGGTCCCTTTTTTATTTAGATATCTCGTGTGTCCATGTCTTTCTTAGCCCTTAGATACCACTTTATTCGAGAGAATTCAACAATATTGAACACATTCTATGAAAATATTTGGACATGGGTGCAAATTTTATACAAAGGATGTATAACTAAATGTTTATTTTTTGTGTTTTTTGTTTTTGTTTCAGTGGTTAATACGTGTTCTATTGGCATTCGACTGTCCCGACTGCCCTGATGTAGTTTCACTATCCACATACATAATAGGACTATGTAGCTTGGTTCACATAGTTCTACTGTTCAAGACATCTATAACAAATTATTTTAAGTGAGGCAAGCGTTTGAACTTGTTTTGAAATTCACAAATTATATGTATTGCCTTACTAAACTTGCATGAACTTGGGAACTTAGGTGGCATTGAGTTGAAAAGTAAAGTGGTCCACCATCAACATATTATTTGGTAGAAATTTTCAACTAGAAAATTATGCTCATAATTGTTATTTATTTACACTTCACAGCCAAATTGTACTGCTATGCAAAAATGTATTTTGTGCCAGAATGAACAAGCTCGTATATTGTTTCATTTACATTTCTTGTAAATATGTAAACTAACCTCTATTCTCTTGAAGGTAGAATCCTGGAGATATTTTTTACTTTTTGGAAAAGAGTAACATGTTATCGGTGACGGTAATAAAAAAACAATTCTGTACTAACTCATTGTAAACATGATCATTGTAATATTATCTCTTCAAATAAGAAGCATTAGAGATTATGACTTGTTAGAATAGACTCAAACAAGCTAAGGATTAAGGTACGTAAAACAAAGGTCTTTGTTCTCTTTCCAAATGTAATGTTTTGTAAATCTCATTTTCCAAATTCTTGGACACTAATGGTTGTTTAGCAAGAATAATGGAACTTTCTAAAATGATGATAAATGACATCTTCTGAAGTGTTATTGATAAGCCAAAATCAAGAGGTACAAAATTGTTCCGATCACGTGGAAAGGTAATTTTTTACATTTACAATTCACATATTATATTCATTTTGATTACTAAATTTAATTGGAGAAATATATTGTTGAAATCTATAAGCCAATTATCTTGGTTTATACATATGGTTCTATATATTATTGTATAAAAGTGATATTCTTCACATGTTAGTTTTATATGTTTGGACCTTAAATGACTTTATTATCACAATATTAGAATTTCTAGTAAGAAAGAATCTCAATATTTTTCTGTTACAATATTTAGACAAACTTTATTTTTGCTTATATTTCGTGACACTATAATTCTTTGATTCATTCAAACAATTTTGTCACAAAAAAATAGTTAGTGAAATTGCAAATTTTTTTAAATCTAAAGTTTTAAAAATTAAGATCAGTCTGAGTACAAGCCGAAAGGGTCCATCTGTCAATCGGACGTAAATAGCTCTAAGCGATACAGTATTTAATCGTCCCCCTGTGGACCTCTGCTAGCTGGGAACCAGCCCCTACAGCTAACCCAAGTTGATCAAAACTTGATAAACTAAAGATTTGATAAGGTCAACTAGCAAAATTTACTTAAACTATTATTCTATTACTTTGGACTTTCATTTTGTAAAAATGGCTTGTAAAGATATATCTTTAGAGCTAAGGCTATGAGTTTTTGCTCACTGTCCTTATATTTATATCAACAATTAGTGAAATCACATACTTGTTAAATATTTTTGATGTCACCAAATCTAATTAAGGAAATAACTAAATCAGTCAAACCAGTTCCAGAATATTTTTTAAAGATATTCTAGACTATAAAATTGTATCATATTAGATACTCTTATGTCAAAAAAAATCTTTTTAATACAAATTGGGTAATTGATTCATATAACATCTAATGCATTTATGGACATATAATTTTTCTTCTCTATGAGGAGTTGTCATCTCTTTAGTTTATGTAAGAATCATAGCTAAAGAGTATTATATACTCAGAAATGTTAGCTTCAGTTACATCTTGTATTGAAGCTGTATGGCTCAGACATTTTATACTTTAGATGATCAACATATTCTATACCTGTCATTTATTTTAAAATTATGCTAAATGCATGATCTTGTGAATTCTAAGATGAACAGGTACCTGCAGCTGCGTTTCAAGACATTAAAAAGAGCTTTAAAAGCAAAAATGTAGTTCTTGACTATAAAGTCATAAAAGAACTTTACAGATCTCTTGACGAAGAGTATGTTTACTCTTGACGAAGTGTTTATCTACGAAATTAATTCTAGAATCATCAAGGGGGATGGGGTTAAGCCCATAAGTAAGTCACCAGTATTGGCAACCCAACCGAGTCTGACTGGAGATCCCAAGAAGTCGGTTCAATGGGTAGAAACAAGCTGGACTTAAGTGACTTAATGGAACACTGACCCGAGATTAAAATCTCATTAAAATAATTTCCAAGTGGCTGTACATGTGTACAATGATTCTCCATCCCTATGGTGACAGTGTTCTCGTATGATTTGGTTAGGATGAGTTTTAAAACTCTTAATAGGTCCCAGCATAGGTATGCAGGGTTGATTCCAATCACCAAACCTTTTAGGACTTACCTATATGAGAGGACATGAAGGCCACGACTATAGAACATAGTGATCCTAGACAACTCTCATGAATATAGAAAAGTGTGTATGGTCATTCAAACGCGCCACCCGATAGACCCAAGTACCTCTAGCGTACTACGTGTGCTATTTTCTGAATCTAGTTCAAGAAGATTGATTCAAGGCATAGTCCATCAAGCTCTTCTTTAGACAAAGACAATAGTTACTATGTGAGATTCAAGGCTGTAGTCCATCTTATTTTTGCATAGTATAAACCTGTCTAAATCTTTTCTACTCATATTATTTCCTTATTCGAAACTTGGTTTTTTAGGGGAGATTGTTGGTGGTGTTGCTCTTGTTTCATTCAAAAACCAAGCTCCTCACAAATGTTTAGTCCCACATCTGCAGGCCGATTCGATTTAATCTTCGGATTCGGATTAAAATCCTAAAACTTTTGCTATTCATTGACATTTAACCACTTTAATTCCTACTTAAATTTTGAATGTTGGACGCCATTAATTTTGTCCAAATACAATGAACCACATTTTTATATGCCGTTATTTAGCATCTATTACGTTCTTGATTCAAGCAATGGTTACAAAGTTTGTGCCTATATTATAGCCTTTCATCTCCTCTCTTAGACACAAAAATCTCTTCCAAATTCTTATCTTATGAAAATCTTTTCTGTTCTTCGTATCCTCGCTCTGGGCAGAGCTAAGTCAGGATCAATCTTTCCAAGTTGTGTGTGACGATGGGATACCGGTAGAGCGGAGGTTTTGCCAATAGGAGCATCCGAAAAAGTCTGCACATAGACCCGGATTAACTCTTAAGATAGTGCTTCGTGCAAGACTTCCCTGGAGGCCGGTAACTTTAATTTTTTGTTTATTTTGTTTACACATTATTAGAGGAGAAAAAAATGAGATATATCTAACATAAACAATGTACCTAACATTTTGTCTAATTACGAAGCTAAACAACCAACTATATTACAAATTTGAAAGGACTGGTAGCAGTAGCATTCAATTAGGAGTATAACTCCCTGCAATGAATGGGTGAAATGGTTACTTCTTTGAGATTCAGCATCCCTGGCTACCTATGCAGCTACTCGACGATGCTACCTAATGAAATAACTGACGAGGAGAACCTACGAGGCGATCCTGTGAGGCCATCCTGTGAACCTATCATGCATGCCTACTCACGCGAGTTGTCTCTAGCTACTTGCGAATCTATACCTAGCGAGACAATCGTCGAGGTGAACCTACGAGCGGACCCCGCGAGGTCACCTAATCGACGACCCTGGAAGCAAGGGCAGAACCAGAAACTCGAGTTGGGGTGGGCTGGAGTGTGTTAGGGTGGGCTAGGTATAGACTGACTCACACAAAAAAAAATTCAAAAAAATTATACATAAAAAAAAAAATTCGGGGTGGGCTCCAGCCCACCCCAACCCTTTACTTAGGTACGCGTTTGCCTTGGAGACTACAATTCGTGCCTACCTGCACGACGACTTGCCAGGTTACCCGCATGGGTCACTACAAGACTATCATGCTTGCCAACTCTGCGGCCGATGTAAAGTGCAAAGTGCACCATCAGTACATCTCTTTGTGTCCATCATCCAAGTATGAGGTAGGTCTCATCGAGGCCTATGCTCGAATGGAATAATTTTATTAAATAATAAAAAAAAATATTGATTATGGAATTTGAACCATGTCCACCTATGAAATCCCCAACACTTACCATGTGGACTAACACATTGTATACGTACAATTCAATAACTGATGTACTAAAGATTGAAAAAATATACTAGTTATTTTAAAAATGACATCCATGATCAGTGAGACCCACATTTTTGTAGGAGTGGGACATCTTTGGTTCACAGATTTTGGAGACAACAGATCTGCTCCCCTGATATTATACATATGCAATAGAATTATAGCACGAACTTGAAGATGGAACATTTTCTAATAGTAGTCAAAGAACTATGTTATGCTCTTCTAGTTTGCTTGGCTTGGTGTATAAAATGTAATAGGTGGTGTATTTCTTTCTAAGTTGATTTTCTCTCTGAGTTAGGTATGTCGGGATGCAGTCGTTGTCGAGGGTTAAAAGAGCTAGTTTGAAACATTCGGATATTCAGTCAGACATTTGGGTTGTTTCTCTAGAGCAACCAGTCAAAATTTTGAAATTTTGATCTGAATTTCAAATTGGGCTTAGCTCCTCAAGTTTGTAAGACCTGATATGTTTCACATGTGACCAATTGATTATCAGGGCTTAATTTGAACAGTCCAAATTGGTGATGTGGCTGACTTAAGACTAAACAGGAATTTCTTGTGCTTATAGAATATTTTTTGTCCCTTTATGTTAGAGGCTAAGGATATTTTTTTGTCTAAGCTCTTCTAGCATTCCAAGAGACTCTACTGTTTCTAAAATAGATCCATGTACCTGTACGGAGTATCATTTACACTGTCATATCGAGATCGTCATATTCGTATGGTGGAAAACCATTACTAGGTGAGAGATGTTTGGGTTTTTTTCTTAGCCACTGAAAAATAGTCCCACATTGTAAAAACCTCCAAGTGTGTATCTCAATATATAATAATGCTTGCTATTGACATATTCGTATGAGGTGTAGTGTCCCATGTGCTTGCTGTGGTGGGTGTTTTCCTAGAGAGGCTAATGTTTAAAATCCTTCTAGAAACATTTATCATTTTTCACTCTCTTTCGAAAATTCCCTTAGGAGCTAAGCCCCATTATTAGAGACTCGGACTCAAGCTCGGGCGAAGGGCACAAAGTTGCTCTTTGATTGCGCATTTTGTATTTTGTATGTATGCATTGGACGAAAAGTTTTCCTCGTGCGCTCGTTTTTGCACAAGTTGACACATAGTTGTTCGTGGTTGTTGTAGTTGCGTATTTGCACGGTTGCGCATAGGTGGGCAGATTTGTGCAGTTGCGCGTATTGGCACAGATTTGTGTGGTGGCACGGTTAAGCGAATTTGCTTTATTGTGCGGGTGTATGATTTGCATGGTTGTGTCTACTACGATAATTTTGCGGCTGTACTGATTTTGCAAGGATTGCGCTGATTGGGTAGATTTAGTAGAGAATTAGTTTCATCCGCTCCTTATCTTTTAGGATATGGTTTTAAACTAGTCCTAATCTTTGGGGATTATCGACGGTGGCTAGATTAGGATTTTGGGTTTTCACCAATCCCTATGTATATAGTCACTTCGTCGCTCGCTTTAGAAATAATATGAGAGAAAGAGATATCTTGGTAACTTCATAATTTACTGCAGTAGCCACCCACCTACAAAACAATATTTTTAGTTCTTGTCATTCATCCATTCATGATCCAATACATGAGGTGACAGGAGCACTCCAGAAGTTCGATCAATGAACTTACTAGTTCCTGGGAGTAGATCGTCGACATGGGCGAATCTTTCTTTGAGCAATGGTGATCAACATTAGCACAACAAGGAAACCTTTGTTCTTTCTTTCATCATCTTCTATTGTACTTGTTCTATCTTGATGTTGCAACTGTGATTGCAGAAATAAGAACTTTCATTTTAATATGTTTATTTGTTGCAAGTTATCAGTTTCCATTTTTTGTATATAATATGATTACATAAGACTAATGAGGGCAGTAATCAACTTACGATCTTCAATTTTTTACAAGTGCTAAGTCCATCTTTATGACATCGACAATAATAATCTCAATGCAAGATCATGCAACAAAGATGGAGAACCATGCAAGCCTTCTCGATACAAGTTTTCACAAAGTTGAGAAGTTTGATGGGAAATACTACAACATTTGGAAGAGAAAGATACCTTTAGATCTTTAACTTGTCAATGTTGGATACATGTTGATAAATTCTGAGCCTGCAATTCTAGAAAGTGAAGATATGCTTAGAATTGCTAATGCGATAGATAAGCAATACAAGTGGAAGAAAGACCACAACTTATGCAAGTTGTTGATAGTGAATGCCATGGATTATCGGAATCCTATAGCAAGAAGCACAACACAAAAGATGTATGAGAGCCTCTCGAGAAGCACTACAAAACAGATAAGAAGATGTCAAAAAACTATCTCACCGAAAAATTATTCATAATATATTTCGAGGATAAGAAGGTCATGTGGCCTCAAGTCAAAGAACTAATGAAGTTGCAGCAAAAGTCGGAAGATGAAGACATGAAGCAAGAGGACGAGTTTATAATGGGTGCTATCGTCACCAAACTTTCTCCAGGTTAGATCAAATTTATTATCCAAATAGTATTCTAAGGCAAATATGGTACAGTATGGAGATCCCAAGAAGAAACAGAAGATTTTCTATAACAACAAAAGAATGACTTCAACCATTTGAAAGTGAAATTAACTTCTTTCAAGTCAAAGTCCAAGAACGACATGCATGCTTCAACTATGGCAAGAAGGGTCATTTTTAGAAGGAACGCAGGTCCAAGCCCAAGCCAATAGGGCAAAGTGAGCTTAATATAGTAGCTATGGTTATGCAAGTTGAGTCATTTGGTATGGACACTGACTGGAAGGTGGATACGGGTTCATCCGACCATGTGTTTTCCTAGAAGGAGTTGTTCACTATCTACGAACCTACCTATGAGAAGGTCTTGAGAGCGAACAAGTCTCAAGTTAAAGATCTAGGGATTGGAATAGTGGTGCTGAAACTGACTTCGGAGAAGTTACTTACCCTGGAGAACATAAAGCACATACTGGTAATAGCCAAGAAGTTGATATCATGGAGTTTTTTGTGTAACTCAGGCTTAATGATAGACACTCATGCTGGTCAGATGGTGTTGTCAGACAAAGAAGCATACTTCGAAAAGGATTTAGGCATCGAAGGGATGTTTAAACATTAAATTATAAGTCCATCTGAAAGTGTTAATATAGTTTCTTCTTGTGGTTACCCTCTTGAGTTGTAGCATAATTGACTAGATCATGTGCATTATGAAAGAAATAACAAAATAGCTAGTCTAGAACTTATCTCCAAATAAGGGGGAAAGGAGGTGTAAACTTTGTGCACAGACAAAGATTGTAAGGAAACCGTTTTGAAGATTAATCGAAGCATAGATCTTCTATAGTTGGTGCACTTGAATATCTATGACTTTGAAAAATTCTCTACAAAGGTATGATAAAGTATTTTATTACTTTCGTGAATGACATCAAGAATTATGCTTTTGTTTATCTTCTCAAATCAAAAGGCAAAATGTTCAAGAAGTTCAAGTACTTCAAGGATGAAGCTGAGCGTCAAATATAAAAACAACTCAAAATACTCAAAAGTAGAGAGTATGGTTTTTTGGAATTCATATTGTTCTTCAAAGAACATGGAATTGTCAATAAAACAACTGCTTGCATTCTTCTCAACCAAATAAAGTAGCAGAAAGGAAGAATAGGACGTTGACAGCGATGATGAACTCAATATTGTTTATTGTGGGTCTTTCGAACTATCTGGGGAGCAACCGCTTACGACTACATTTATTCTTAATAACGTGTCATTCACCACATTTGACGTTACTCCTCATGAACTCTAGTTCAAGGTCAGACCCAAAGTTTAAGTGTGGTAGTGTTTGGCTTATGTGAAGTTTTCAAATATCAAGATTCAAAAGCTAGGAATAAGGACTACGAAGACTATATTCTTGGGCTATGTAAGAAAGAGTAATGCTCGGAGGTTCCTTAATATGGAATAAAATTATATCATTGAATATCATGATACAGTATTCTTTGAAGACAAGTTTGTCAGGAACAAGAATATCATTCTTACGAACATTTTGGAGAATAATGCATGCATCGAGAAGGCTAGTACTTCCGAATAAGATGTGGTCCAAGAGGAGGTTACCATTGAAGAGGCAATGTTTGAACCAGAACTTGCTGAGCCATCATTAAAGCGAGTGAAGAGGCGAAGGACTTGAAGAAGATCTCATCACCTAGTAGAAGCAGATTTGCTTACCTATGATAAGGCAATATAGACCGAAGATGCTATATTTTGAAAGAGGCTATAATTGTGAACTTGACTCCACAACATCCAATAACACTTGGGCGTTGGTCAAGCTTCATTAAGAAGCAAAATCGATAGGATGCAAATGGATCTTCAAGAATAAGATAAAGGGCAGACGAAACTGTTGATAAGTTTAAGGCTAGACTAATAGCCATGGGGTTTCTCAGAAGTAGGGAATTGACTACTTCGACACCTATGCTCCAGTTATACGGATGACAACTATTAGATTGTTGATTACTCTCAGTACTATTCACAAGCTGGTGATTCATCGGATGGATGTTAAAACAATATTCCTAAATGGCAATTTGACCGAAGAGATTTACATACAACAACCAGAAAGATTTGACGCCAAGGGGCTTGAAGGCAAAGTCTATAAGATGGTAAAGTCTTTAAATGGTCTGAAGAAGGCTCCCAGGATATGGCATGCAAAGTTTATTGATAAGGTCATAAGATTAAATGGGTACAGGGTTAGAGATACAATTAAGTGTGTGTACACTAAGTTTGTTGATGGAAGATGTATGATTGTATGTCTTTATGTGGACGACATGCTAATCCTGGGCAGGAAACTAGAATGAAACCCAAAGATAAAGTAGTTTATTTATCCAAGTTCAGCATGATGGACAAGATAGAAGTTGATGTTATCCTTGGGAGAACGATCATCTGGACGAAATTTGGACTTAATCTATCAGAAGATCGCTACGTAGAGAAGATGCTCACATGTTATAGATTTTATGATCTTCTAGGGATTGATACTCCATATAGGTACAACAAGAAGCCGAAGCCGATTATATGGGAAATCATTATATAGTTAGAGTACTCGTGTCATTGAATGTTTGGTTATTGCTATGAGTGCTACCCTATCTGATATAGCTTTTCTCGTAGGGATGCTGACTCGGTTCACGAGCAGTCCGGGTTTAGAATACTTGAAGGCTATAAAAAAAGTTATAAGATATCTCAAGGGACTTAGAAGTACACACTGTACTATAGCAGTTTTCCAACAATAATAGAAGTCTTCAGTGATGCAAGTTGATACTGATAAGAAAAGAGTGAAAGATCTACATGAGGATACATCTTTTCCATTAGGGAAGCTGCTATATCGTGGAAGTCAAAAAAGAAGACCTTATTTTCTCACTCATAAATGGAGTTTGAGTTTGTGCTTTTGTGGCTGTAGTGGATGAAGTAGAACGGCTTTGAAATCTTATATATGATCTTCGTCTGGTTGTTGTGTAGATTTTGATCATACGGATCTATTACAACAACCAGGTGAATGCAGTAGTAGAATCAAATGATCTCTTTAATGGCAAAAAGATGATTATGTAACTTCATCGCACAATACTAAATGAGTGCATCAAAGATGACATAATTACAGTAGTTATTGTTTTGAGCTAGGAGAATCTGGTAGGTATGTTCAATAAAGGCCTCAAACGCCAATTGATCGAGGACATAGCCAGGAAAATAGGCTTGATCAATTTCTGATATTATGTTTTTGTAATTATACTATAAAGTTTTATGCTATTAGTTTAAAGAGAAATCTGTTAGGCATCCAATTTTTAGTTCAAAGAAGGACCACTGATAGGAAAAATATTAGGTATAGAGGTTAGTCCTTGGGAACATTATTATAATTGGATCCCGTAGCCTCTATGGTCTACTGTTTGGTCTTGGTACATAGCAAGTCCTGTGGGAGGATTGCTTTTTGCCATAATGAGTGGGCATTTGGAATGCCAGACATGCTTTGTGGGAAGCACGGGTAGCTCAGCACCACAAATGGCCAAGTAACCTATACTACAGCGGTGTGATACCACATAAGGTAGGACCTCGTATTTAGGCCATGTGACAATGACCTAGCACCGAATAGAGACATGTAGCCTAATGATGAAAGATAGAGATTAGTAGTAAACACTACAAAGAGGTTGGAACCTTATGCTATAGTGGTATGTTACCACCAAGGGATTGGACCTCAGCTTTGGGCCATGTCATATGGCAGCGTAGCAATGCAAGGAAACAAAATGCTTCATGTTTAGATAAGTTAGACTCTCTAAGAAACTCACCTAAGTGTATGAACAAACATATAAGTTGTCTCTTGAGGGTAAGATTGTAGACAATCAAGATATATACACTAATACAAGGTTAGCAAAGGGCCTTTAATATTTGATCGGAGGCACAACTAATGTCGTTGTGTGAATGGAAAGAGTATCGGCTATGGTACTGAATTTAAGACTTAGGCCTTTTGTGTCGTAATATTGTTTAAGCCATGCAGGAAGATTCATGTCACAAGCGACATCTATCCTAATGCATGGTATATAGTCACTGTGAGGAATGCTCAACCCATTTATATATTGAGATATGTAGAAGATATTTAGGGTTTTTTTGCTTTGCCATTAGAAATATAGTGACACGTTAGAAAATATCCAACTATATATCTCAATATATAGCTATGCTTTGTATTGACATACACACATGGGATGTGGTGGCCCATGTGGTTTCCATGGTGGGTGTTTTCCTAGAGGGTTAAGTTTAAACTCCTCATGTAAATATTTATGTTTTATTACCCTCTTTGGGAAATTTTCTTAGGAGCTCAGCCAATACGTAGGAGCTTAGCGATGAAGGGTACAAAGTGTGCTTTGATGGCACACTTTTTACTACACACGCAAGCATAGAACGTGAAATGGTGCTTTTGTGTGACATTGCTATCATTTATGCACGAGTTGCGGCACGGTTGCTACACGGTTGTTGTGGTTGAGCATTTGTATGGTACAATCGTACGCGATTTGCATAGTTACATGCATGTGCATACATTTGTGCGGTTGTGTGCATTAGCACATATTTGCATGGTGTCACGGATAAGCGAATCTGCGGGTTCACTTCAAGATATGCACAGTTGTGCTAGTTGCACTAATTTGCACAAAGATTCTTCTGATTGGGCAAATTTAGTAGATAATCAGTTTAAATGCTCCTTATATTTTGGGATTCGATTTCAAACTAAACATAATCTTTCGTGATATTGGCGATGGTTGGATTAGGGTTTTGGGGTTTCACATCTCTTTAAATATAGTATCTTCGTTGGTCTCTTTAAAAAAACAATATGAGAGAAAGAGGTATCCTGCTACCTTCAGAATTTACCACAGCCGCTACCCATCCATAAAACTTTATAATTCGGTTCTTCTGATTTGTCCGCTCGAGGTCCAGTATACGAGGTGACATGAGCAGATCATCGACAAGGACGAATATTGCTTTAAGCTACGGTGATCGTCATTACCACAGCAAGGAGATCTTTATTATCTTTTATCTTCTTCCATTGTATTGGTTATGTCTCTTGTAGCAACTACGATTGCGAACAAAAGGATAGATTCTATTTTTTAAGTGCTTTTTTGTTGTATGTTATCAGTCTCTAATGTTTGCACGTAATCTGATAACATAATACCAAATAGGACAATAATCGACTTGTGATATTCGATTTTTTACAAGTTCTGAGTCCATCTTTGTAGCCTCGACAATTACTACCAAAATATGGCAAAATTGCGATGAATTTAGCGACTCCATGAGTGAACGTCGCTATTTTTTGGAAAGTTAGCGACGTGTAAATGTGACGTCGCTATTCGTCGCTGGTGGCGACTACTAGCGACGAATAGCGATATTAGTATATTAAATGGGAACCTGCGTCTCAATTTCGTCGCTACACGTCGCTAATTATTTTAATATAGCGACGTGTAGCGATGACTGTTATATTACGTCGTATTATATTAATAGTCAGCGACATTTAGCGACGTCCCATGTGGACGTCGCTAAATGTTTCATATAGGGCATGAGCACGAGGGTTTCTTTTCTATTCGCGGCCGAAATTTTTTTTCCCTAAAAAATTTCAGCGCTCCTCCTCCTCCGGCGCTCCTCCTCCTCCTCGCACCCTCCTCCGGCGCTCGTACCCTCCTCCGGCCTCCTCCTCCTCTTCGAACCCTCCTCCGGCCTTCTCCTCAGATAGCCCCCACCCTCTCTCTCTCTCTCTCTCTCTCTCTATAGGGCACTGCTTTAGAGTGTTTGTCGAAGCTAATGCCAGGGAGGGGCTGCCTATTGCGGTTTGCTGTTCATTCTCTGATGATAGATGTAATAACTAATATACACTACTTCAATTCCGTTATTAGCTAGTCTGGCCACCTAATATCTGACTTGTGTGCCCACAGTTCTTGCTTGCTCATTTTGAGGGATATCCATTTGTATATTATATTTCAGAAGGGCACATGTTCAGTCCTTAGTTGCACTATTTGTTTAGTCCATTGAATGTGTCGGGTTTGAAATCTTTGGAATTGAATTAATGGTTCGATTTGGGAATAAGGAGATTGTATTGGGGTGTAGGGCTATTAGGAGGCTTACAGCCATTGTGTTTAGATGTCTGAATCCATTTAAGTATTCTCTTTCATATCACATTTTATTGGGTTATGGTGGGTTATAAATGTGTAGTATTGTTACTGGGATGTATCAGCAAATGATGTTGTCCTGCACACAAAACAAGTGAGAGAGGGTGGACCTCTTACTATGGGGTGACTGACACCAGACCTGTGGTGTTGCAACAATCAATATTTTCCTCAACTGTAACTTGATTGTAGGGTTATATGAGTGTTGTTTTGAACTTGTCTTCGAGACAGTCTTATAAAACCTAAGAATTTTGTGGTTATTGACAGTAGCTGATTATATGGCTGGTATATGGATTCATAAAGGACTGATGTACAGCTACATAGTGAACTGATAATTAGGTTTACATTGGACTGATAAGTGAACTCATTTTAAGACTGAGATCAATTGGAGTTACTAATGAATGGCTGAAATCAATTGGATTCATTTTAAGACTGAAATCATTTTAAGATTGAAATCAATTGGACTGATTAGTGGCTGTCCTGATATTGGACTGTTGTCTATCCTAAGGATGTGACTGACTCTGGTAACAGGGGGTTGATTTAGTGTATGAACCTGATAACTCATATAGTATTGGATAGTACCAAGTAAACTGAGACTTATGTAAGTTTGGTTTAGCTAGAAATTCATATTGATAGTTTATTGAGCTCAGTTAGAACTGGTATGGACTAACAGTGTTTAGGATGTCATGTTAACTGAATTGAAGTCAGTCTGTTAGTGAAACTAAACTTTCAGATGAAGTTGACTGTCCTCCGACCCCCATCTCTTGGCAATGATGATACGACAACCTATCACTACATCTTTTAGTAGTAGATAATGTCTTAGTATTACATTTTGTGGGTTCATCTTACTGATTCTGTTACATCCTTCAGATATTAGATTCGATAAGAACATATACTACACCATATGTACAGAACATAGATGATTCATACTAATGTATGCTAGAGTGAATTTTGGGTTGTGTTCTGAGCCATCCGTTCTCACACTTGTCAAAAAATAGAATATAACCTTTCTATCTGCCATTCGACTGGCGAGACAAAAATCTATGTACGACATTTGCTATAAAGAATTTGCATTAATCTACGGTACGACATCGTGATCAAGACATAGTCCCTGTAGCCATTCGACTGGCGAGGCAGAAACTATGTAGCCGTAGATAAAGTTGACTGTCCTCCGACCCCCATCCCTCGGCAATGATGATATGACAACCTATCACTACATCTTTTAGTAGTAGATAATGTCTTAGTATTACATTTTGTGGGTTCATCTTATTGATTCTGTTACATCATTCAGATACTATATTCGATAAGAACATATACTGCACCATATGTACAGAACATAGATAATTCACACTAATGTATGCTAGAATGAATTTTGGGTTGTGTTCTGAGCCATTCGTCCCTGCACTTGGCAATTAAGCATGTGAAATATATCGTTGAAGAACATAAAACTTGTGGTCGTACAATCGTCACTTTCGTGTGTCAGTTCATATCGGTCTTCACTTTTTACAGTAATTATCTTAAAATGGATATGAATTACTATCTGCGGAACCGTTTGTGGATGTACAATCGTCATCCTGATGAATTATTATCTATGTCAATCTTTGCAGAATTATCTTAAAATGGATATGAATTACTATTTGCTGAACCGTTTGTGGATGTACAATCATCACCCTGATGACATGTGCGGTGTGTGGGATGAATTTATACAGGGTGTGCAACAGTTCCTGTAGTTTGCCAAGGCATTCCCTCAGTACATGGACCGTACAAGAATTAAGTGTCCATGTGTGAGATTTCGCAACTTGAAATATCATTCGGAAGTGGATGTGACATATCATTTGTATTCGAGGGGTTTCATGCCAAATTATTATCAGTGGACCGCACACGGAGAACTTGTGCCTTTAGCCTCCGAGCC
This sequence comes from Iris pallida, assembly GCA_029216955.1. NCBI lineage: Eukaryota > Viridiplantae > Streptophyta > Magnoliopsida > Asparagales > Iridaceae > Iris > Iris pallida. The sequence continues at coordinate 3,029,781 of JANAVB010000997.1, read as the reverse complement.
GGAGCCTTATGTGGAGCCTTATGTAGATGTCCACGAGCATGCTAATTACGACCAAGGGTGGACGAACATGGTTTTCGATGCTGCGAGGCCTAGTTTCAATCCGAACAATCAATATGCAGCTGAGGAGGCACCGAATGCCGATACTGCAAAGTTTATGGAGTTGATGGAGAATGCAAGGACTCCTTTATATCCTGGTTGTGATGACCATTCACCGTTGGAGGTGATTACAAGATTGTTGAGCATAAAATCAGATTTTAATATGTCTCAAGAATGCTACAACCGAATCCTGGAGTTAATTAAAGATATATTGCCGGAGGGTGGCAAGTTACCTAAAGACTTCTACCGATCCACGAGAATGGTGAGATCGCTCTGGATGGGGTATGAAAAAATTGATGCATGTCACAACGGATGCATGTTGTACTATAACGACGACAAGGATGAAGACGCCTGCAGATTTTGTGGTATCGATCGCTTCAAGGCAACTATTACAACAAGGACTTCTGGTGCACGCAAGCCAACAGATTCGATGCACTATTTGCCTTTGACGTCGCGGTTGCAGAGGTTGTTTATGGCAAAGGAGACAACTGATAATATGAGTTCGTACAAGCGGAAACGAATAGATAGAGTACTGGATCATCCATCCGACGGGGAAGCATGGAAGCACTTTGATCGAGTGTATCCCGATTTTGCTTCGGAGCCGCGTAATGTCAGATTGGGGCTTTCCTCCGACGGTTTTACCCCATTTGGACTTTCGGTCTCACAATATTCTTGTTGGCCTGTGATTGTTACTCCGTACAACTTGCCGCCTTGGATGTGTATGAAGACTCCTTACATGTTCCTAACTGTTATTATTCCAGGTCCGAAGAACCCGAAGAGGAACATCGATGTGTACTTACAGCCCTTGGTAGATGAGCTAAATCAGTTGTGGGAAGTAGGTGCAACCACATATGATGTTTCCAGAAAACATAACTTGCAGATGAGGGCCGCACTAATGTGGACCATCAATGATTTTCCGACCTATGGAATGTTATCGGGTTGGAGCACCCATGGTCATCTCGTATGTCCGTATTGCATGGATCGCACTAAGGCTTTCCATTTGAAACACGGAGAAAAATCGTGCTTCTTTGATTGTCATAGACAGTTCCTGCCAAAGGATCATCCGTACCGGAGGAACATGAATGACTTTCGTGCTGGCGTGGTAGAGAAGTCCAGTCCACCACCATGGTGGTTCGGGGACACGATATGGGAAGAAGTTAAAGAATTGTCAAGTGCTATTGAAAAGCCTACAGCGGGGTACAAGTGTGATGGATTTGGCCGCGCTCACAACTGGACGAAGAGGAGTATATTCTGGGACCTACCATATTGGAGTGACCATCTGCTCAGACATAACCTGGATGTCATGCATATCGAGAAGAATGTATTTGACAATATAATAAATACTGTGATGGACGTAAAGGGGAAGACGAAAGGCAATCCCAAGGCCAGGTTGGACTTAAAAGAAATATGCAGACGTCCAGAGTTGCATTTGATAAAGGAAGACAGTGGGAAGTATAAGCAGCCCAAAGCTATTTTTTTACTGGACAAGGAGGACAAAGGTAAACTTTGTAGGTGGATCCAGGGCCTAAAATTTCCAGACGGGTACGTATCGAATTTGAGAAGATGTGTTGACCCGAAGGAGAACAAACTACAGGGTATGAAGAGCCGCGACTGTCACATTTTTATAGAGAGGTTAATCCCGATTGCATTTCGGGAATTCTTACCTCAGGTCGTTTGGGATCCACTGACAGAGCTTAGCATATTCTTCAGAGATCTTTGTTCTACTAAGTTGCTCGTCAATCGGCTTGAAAAGCAGGAGAAGGACATTGCACTAACATTGTGTAAGCTTGAGAGGGTGTTCCCTCCTGGATTCTTCGACTCTATGGAGCATTTGCCAATTCATCTTTCATATGAGGCACGTGTTGGTGGGCCCGTCGGTTATCAGTGGATGTACCCGTTCGAGCGCCATCTAAACCACCTGAAGAGGAAGGTGAAAAATAAGGCACGGGTCGAGGGTTCTATTTGTGAAGCCTATGTCCTTGAGGAGATTACAAACTTTTGTTTAATATATTTCAAGCCTCATATTGCTACAAATAGAATAAGAGCTCCGAGGAACGACGATGGAGATATAGAATATAATGATGCATTATTGAAAGTCTTCAATGCTCTTAGAAAGCCTTCTGGATAACTAAAAAAGAGACATTTGAATGATGAGGAACTAAAGGCTGCCCAGTTATATATATTACTCAACTGCGAGGAGGATGAAGTGGAAAATCTAGAGTGATAAGTGAAAATCTTCAACGTTCAAATCATCTATTTGTTGATTACGTTATTATAATTTAATGAGTATATCCCAATATTTATTGGTTTTCAACAAATTTAATGATGAGGTGAGGTCAAGTAGACCATACATTGCAGATGAAGAAGTAGAAGAAAAAATGAGACTTCATTTTCCGTCTTGGTTGACTGCATATGTACGTAAGAAGCTAGTTAGAATCTTCCTCCATTCACAACTGCACAAGAAATAACTTAACATTAAACTTAATTTTGTATCTTCTCGTATTTAGGTCGATCGTCTGGACGTCATCCTTGAGAATGAATCTATTAGAACTCTTGCCAAGGGACCAATTATGCCGTCAAAATATGGCCAAGTTATTGCGTGAATGGGTTTAAGTTCAAGTCAACAAATGCTCTCATCAGAGATAGCTTCCTGGATCTTGATTCCACAAAAAACAGTTGCTTGTGTATCAAATCTACAAACTACAAAGATGTCACTCCAGGCAATAATTTCTATAGCGTCTTACGGGAGATCGTGGAATTGACGTACAACTATGGCATAGAGCCTGCCAAGATCGTGTTGTTCAAAGTTGATTGGTTCGATCCCATACAAGATCAAGGATGGAAAATTGACAAGCATGGTCTTATGGATATTAACTACCATCGTCGATACCAAGGATACGAACCATTTATCCTAGCAAGTCAAGCTCAACTCGTATATTTTACAACATATCCTAGACGGGGAACAACGAGGTACGACTGGTGGGCAGTATGCAAGACTAAAGCCAGAAATACCTATGACGTCGACAAAGTGGCTTATTAGGAGGACGAGCTGCCTTTTGTACCAAATACAGTTGATGTCGACTCAGCAGAAGTTCCCTATTCAATATCTACTTGTGTAGAAGAGGTACAAGTATCCGAAGGGGAAGACGAAGGAGATGCTAGTGACGATGAGGAAGAAGAGGAAGAGGATGAGGAGGAGGAGGAGGAGGAGGAGGCAAACGAAGAAGATGAATTTTCAGAGGATGATTGAGAAACTGTGATTTTGATGTATTCATATTTCTGTAATCTTAAATTATGAACTATGCTCATTTCTATTAGTATTCAGATTTTTGAAAACTTAAATTATGAACTCCAATGTATGCAGATATTTCTAAACCATCATTGTATTTATTTATATTTTCAATCATAAACTGTGATTTTGATGTATTCATATTTCTGTAATCTTAAACTATGAACTCCAATGTTATTATCAGCATGGTAGGACAACGCGGAGGCACCTCAGGATGATGCGGAGATAGGCCAGGATGAGCCATGTCCTTAGGTGGGCAGAGAGCTCCGTTACCAGAGGATGGCTCCGGACCATCGTCTGACCCGAGCACTCCATAGTACCATACGGTCGCAGGTCCAGGTGACAGTACACCTGCGACGAGCAGTTCCAGGCTTGCTGATCATACTCCTTCCCCTAGCCTTCCTACCGCTGACAAGCAGCATGGCGGGTGGGGAGCAGGTGGAGGAGGTAGTCCCTACTCCCGCCCAGGCGGATCCATACCAGAGCGACCCTCTATGCGCACCTCAGGACGAAAGGAGGATGGAGATTTGGGCCGACGGTCCTACGAAGTAAGTTAAATGAATATATATATATATATATATATATATATATATATATATATATATATATATATATATATATAAAATATATATATATATATATATATATATATATAAATATTATGCATGTCTGTATATCTATATATATTCATTAATACGTCGGTTATCGTTGTATACAGATATCGTCCCTCGTCGGTACAGAGAGCGTTGGGCTCTTTTCTAATGTCCAACTATGTGGGTCTGTGGATCAACTACTCGGATGCCTCGGAAGAGAGGAAGGCATTCTGGTTTGCCAACTTCAAGGTAACTAAAGATAGTTAATTTAGTATGATTAATATAATTTTAAGCATTTTTTAGAACTTATTATTTTAATTTGTAATTCTTGTAGAGGGCTTATTTTTATCCACCACACCGGACTGAGTAGATTGAGAGGCAGTTTCCTACCGTCGTCGCCAAGTTGATCCGTGATAAAATTGACGATCAGAATGCTCGTCAGCGCTCCAGAAAGCCGATTGCTGGTTGGATCACACCTGACCAGTGGACCACGATGAGGGCTCGATTTGAGGAGCCCCGGTACAGAGAGCGGTCGGAGAAGGCGAAGGCGGCTAGGACGAGGGCCAGAAAGTGGTGTGGTGGATCGATTCCTATGACGGAGCATTTCCGTCGTCTGGTATATAATTTATTGCTATATATAAGATTTTATTGATAGTAGGAGTATATAATTTTCTATTTTACTAAAGAATAAAATATAACAAACATGCAGGTACAGAGGGGTGAGGACGTAAACATGGTGACCGTCTTCCTGGCCACCCATCGGAAGGATAGGAAGCTCATCGACGACCGGGCTACTCAGAGCTATGTAAGTACTAATTTAGATTTCGTTAATTTTTAACACAACTTGAAGAATATACAGATAACCATATAGTTAATAATAATTAAATACTTTAGACGTTTATTAGGCTAATTTAGGTAAGTACTGATATATAGAGATGCACAATGATTTCTAGGACGAGTTTGTTAGGCTACGTGATGAGCGTGCGAGTGCTAGTGCACCGGCAGAGGGAGGGGTTGGTACATCGCAGCCCTCTCCGCCTCAGTCGGAGGACGAGCACTGGACGACTGTTGTTGGTGGTCTTCAGAGGGGTACGTACTACGGTACGGGGTCCTACGGCGTATTTGTTGCGACGCAGGCATCCAGGGCTCCCTCTGCCAGTGCGCATTCACAGCCGTCACAGGCCGAGTCGTCCCGAGTCGAGGGTACCATTGCCCACCATATTGCTGAGCTGTGCGACGATATGCTGAGGAGGATTTCTGAGCAGCCAGGGTCTCAGGCGCAAGGGGACGCTGCGTCGGTCACCGCACGCTTTGACGAGCTCGAGCGTACCGTACGGCACGTACAGGGGACGCATGAGTCCATTCACGACACCGTTACTAGGATAGCGGCTTGCATGGAGAAATGCAGCGCCAGACTGCTAGCCCTAGAGGAGACGCGGACGCACCCATCTCCAGCGGTTACACTGCCTCCTTCTCCAGCGGTTGCATTACATCCTCCTTCATCGTCGTCGGTGGTTCTTACACCGGAGCAGTATGCTTACCTTCTTTCCAGGAGCGGTAATGCTCCTCCTGATCAGCCGTAGTCGACATATATATATATTGTTGTGTGATGGCCCATTGTTGGATCTTTTATGTGGTTATACATACATTATTCTTATGTGGACCATTATATTTGACATTATTGTTACAAATTTTTATATATCTGTGTTGATTGATGAGATTGTGTTTCAAACGTGTTCGTGATTGTGTGTATCTGTGTTGTTTGATACTGTGTTCGTGATACACACCGTCGTTGTTGTAACAAATGGTGTAGGGGATGCTGTAAATGCTGCAAATGCTGCAGGGGATGCTGTAAATGCTGTATTTTTTTATTTTTTTTCAAAATTTGCGACGTTCAGCGACATCCAGCGACGAAAGCGAACGTCGCTAAGTAAGTATCAAAACGTCGCAAACTGTGATGAATACCGTCGCTGATCGTCACTAAACGTCGCTACGTATGACGTCGCTAAACGTCGCTATATGTCGGTACTATAGCGACGTAACAAAGTCGCAGAAAGTCGCCATTTGGCTCTCAAGCCAGGTCAGCATCGATGCATGTCAAGTCGCTCAACGTCGCTAGGTTACGTCGGTAACTGCTGACGTTTTACGTCGCAAGTAGTCGCTGAATTAGCGACGTGTACGCGTCGCTAAGTGTCGTCGCAATAGCGACGTATTGCGACGTCGTGTTATTTAGCGACTAGGTTATTCGCGACTACGTGCAAACGTCGCTAATTGAAATTAGCGACGTATTTTCCCTATTTAGCGACGTCCTGAGGCGTCGCTGATTTGACAGATTTTAGGAGTGAATAACAAGAGCATCTTGTAAGGGGTAGAATTTTTCTATTTATGTTCCCAATTGTACTCTTTTGTCTTGATCTATTGAAAAGTTGTAAATGGTCTACTCTTGGGACGAGAGTCGACCAATACTTTGTATTGTACTTTGATAAATAGATGGTTGGGACGTGTTTGAGTGGACATATATGTGCATTAATTTGATCTTTTCTTGGTCTTGTGTAGCATGTGTGGTTTGGGTTTTCTTTCGACGTAATGGCTATGTCCATATGTCTGGGTGGACATAGCCATTACGTATTATTATCCGTTGTGTGCATCTCTAAATCCCAACAAGGTGGGGCCATGCCCCTACATATCCATATGTGTTTTGCCTAAAGCTACATCAAAACTCGATAGTATTGATGAGGGTTGAGAATTAATTTTTTATTATTCTAACATATCACAATGCACAAGTTGAAGGTTGATTTCATGGACCAAGAACTGAATTCATGAAGAGGTATGTTTTTTAATCCATTTAAAATGAGCGCTATACATGATTTGATTGTTGTATTTCGCTAATACTAGCTATATTAAAGTTTTTGCAACTTGTACGATTTTTTTTTCAAAATTTTAGTAACGATTGAGGGTTTATATATATTTATATCATTCTAACAATTCTAAATTGTATCAACTCTTTAATTTATGCATAATTAAATCTTAACGATTGTGTTTCTGAGAACACTTCATTCGAGAGTGGTAAAGAAATAGTCCTTGGTTGTCTCCTGAGACGGGAATGTGTCCTTGCTCACTTTACATAGAATGAAGACAAACAAGAAGACGACACTTGGGCAATATAGTAGAGTCAAAGTACCAGCTTGTGCTCTTCGATTGTTTGATATATAGTTGTAAAAATGGTGCCGAACCACCGTAGAAAATTCGTTTGATAGTTGTAAACATGGTGCCAAACACAGTAGCCGTCCTCAGAAAGATATAAGGAAGAAAAAAAACTTTCAAGATGAATTAAACAGTTTACTTTACACCATGTCATAACCGAACATAAAAGATCACAAAGAAAAGGAAGAAAAAAAAAGGCAACAAAAAAATGGGTTGCTATCTAGACTTGTTGCATATGATATAATCGAGACATGACATGTATGGCGTAACTATTTAAACATGTTGTGTATGGAAACGATGCAGTCATTTTCTTGTATGATCTACGAAGAGACCCCAACAAACTTAAATGTCCTGAAGTTTAAGATACTCTGGTAACTGTTGTCTACTGCAATCCAAACGTTAAAACAACTTTACAAGCCCAATGATCACAAAGTGTGGGATTAGATACGTTGGATCGAATACAAAAAAGCGGTAATTTCTATGTCCCAATTAGGAACTATTTGCATGGTCTATGAGCTCAACATCAAGAGGCAAGGAGATACAAACGTCTCAATTTGTTGCATTCCCTTTGATTGTTACAAACGTGGTGTCGGTATGTAGTGTTCGACACTCGGTACCGTCAGTAGCCGTCCTGACTCCTGAGCTTGCTCAGAGTCAGAGAGACAGTATAAAATAAAACTACTCACCTCCTCCATTCCTATATATCTAAGCTTACTCGATCAGCTTAGCTTAGTACTCTGATCAGTTGTAGCAAGTAAAGATAATGAAGTGCTCCTCCCTTTTCCTCCTCTTTATTCTTCTAGTTGTAGACTTCCACTCCTCGACTTACATGCTCACCGAGGCCGCAAGTGCAACACTGACCCTCAATGGCTTTGCCAAGGGTGAAAGCGGTGGGGGTGCGTCTGAGTGCGACGAACGCTACCACAACGACAACACCTTGATCGTCGCCCTGTCGACGCACTGGTTCAAGGGGATGTGCGGCAAGAAGATCGCAATTCACGGCAACAAGCACACTGTGGTAGCAACCGTGGTGGATGAATGCGACCAAAGGAGAGGTTGCGCCGACAACATTGTAGACGGCTCCGAGGAAGTCTGGAAAAAATTGGGTGTCCAAAAGGGATCGGACAAGTGGGGGGAGATGCCCGTCACTTGGAACCGCGCCTGAAGCAAATGAAATCCACACGTGCATGTCAAGTACCATATGCATCTCCTTAGTGTCTTTCTTTCTTTCTTCCTTCCTTTTTTGTTGTGGTTAATAAGTAAGCCAGCCAACTATTGCTTGTGCCTGGTAAGTAAGCTTAAAATACTATCCAGGAATGAATAAAGATGCATGAAATATATGGGAATGTGCCTTAATTTTGCTCACTTTGTATGTTATTGAAGGTCTCCTACAAGTCCTCGATGACTAAATTAACCAGACTTTGGTTATTAAAACAGTAACAAAACCGCTGATGAAATTATAAGCAGAATGAATTGCTATAAGAAATTGAAGTTGTGTAAAACCGCTGAAGTCGCACATAAGCTGCTGAAAAGAATGTTGCTAGAATTGGCAGAACAGTTTGCTGGGATGGTTCGATATGTGTTACTCAAAATAAGATTCAACTTTCTCCTCGTCGATTCTCTTTCAGGAAACAACGAGTTTCTATGGAACAATGTATCAAACTTCTGAATCCCTCCTGATATCACATTCCTTCTTAGAAGGAAGCATTGGAGCTTTAAGCAGAAACTGGATACTAGAAAGTAATAGTTCTTCTTCTCTTCAAAAGAGTATAACTGTCCACAAGAATTAGGAGTATAACTGTTGGTGGTGCTGCTCTTGTTTCATTCAAAAACCAAGCTCCTCACAAATGTTTAGTCCCACATCTGTGGGCCGATTCGATTCCATCTTCGGGTTCGGATCAAAACTATAAAACTTTTGCTATTCATTGGCATTTGACCACTTTAATTCCTACTTAAATTTTTAATGCTGGACACCATTAATTTTGTCCAAATACAATGAACCACATTTTATAAGCCTTTATTCAGTATCTCGTCCTTGATTCAAGCAACGGTTACCAAGTTTGTGCCTATATTATGAGCCTTTCATCTACTCTCTTAACACACAAAAATCTCTTCCAAATTCTCGTCTTACGAAAATTCTTTCCGTTCTTCGTATCCGCGCTCTGGGCAGAACTAAGTCGGGTTCAATCTCCTCGAGTTGTGTGCGGCGACGGGATAACGGTAGAGCAGGGGGTTTACCACTAGGAGCATCCGAAAAAGTCCTCATAGACCCGGATTAACTCTTAGGGCAGTGCTTCGTGTACGACTTTTCCGGAGGCCGGTAACTTTAATTTTTTGTTTATTTTGTTTACAGATTATAAGAGGAGAAAATCAGATATATCTAACAAGCTAAGAGTTAATCGTTCGTGTTATTATTTTAGATGTTTTGTTTATCATACGAAAATTAAATATGATATCCTGCACCTAGAACCTGAACAAGTTAGTCTATTTATCTTAAGTGATGTAGTGTTCAATGACTAGTGTTCTTTTTATACAGAACTGACGTGACGATTTGTCGCGGTATTTTTTAAAGAGTACTTCTAAGAAATTGCTAATTATTAGTAACCTATTTGTCATGCATAGAGAAACCACAATAACGAAATCTTTAGCACAACTACTTTAGTTCAAGTTATGTACATGAAACTAGATATGTTTCTAACTATCAGTTTCCTCTACATGGAGTGTTAATCAGCACTTTTCAATAGAGTTCTCCCAATATGGCTTATCAGAAGAAGAATTCAAGACTGCAACAACATGTTCTAGTAATGATAAGAAGTAGGTTTTCTTAAATGATGCACCAAAAGAAAGTTCATATGTTAACAAGTTTTCTTTACATTGTGCATATGTGGACTAGTCTATAATTATTTAATAATTATACCGATCACATGCATCCTTAAATTTTTTCTTTACATAGCTACAAATGATAGCTACAACAACAACATGAAGTTTGAAGAATATCATAACAACGATATAGCATTGGCAAGTTTTGAATACATCCCGTAATTGATGATATTATTTGGTATTGAAAAAAAATTAATAAACACTTTTAAGATTATTGTATAAGTGAGAATCCTGGCGTCTACATAAATTGTAGAGATCCCTTTTCAGATGATGAAACATGTTTCAGATGTTCAAAATACCATCATAGAATTCATAGCTTTTGACATCTTGATTTTGATTATTTTTATAATAAATAATCCAAGAAAAGTGGCCCTACTTTGAACAAGACATTCCTTGGTCTTCTATATCCATCAGAGAGTACTATAAAGTGCAAGTCTTCTGAAGCTTCTCTTTCCTTGAGTCTGCACAATCAAGGACCCCTTTTACATTTTTAAATATTACTTTGATTGGAATTCTTTCTAAGGTATGGATATTTGACCAAAAACAAAGATG